>JAIUZE010000848.1:0-109273 GCA_022085475.1 Heliosperma pusillum | reverse complement strand
GCGTACTGATATTCAGCTGGAACATGAAGAACACGGACCGTTCCCAGTTGAACTTTCTCACGTACAAAATGAAGGTCAAGTTCGACATGCTTCGTGCGTTGGTGATGGACGGGATTTCCCGAGAGATAAACCGCAGAAATGTTGTCACAATAGACCAAAGTAGCGCGTGTAACAGGTACGTGGAGTTCAAGCAATAAATTACGAAGCCAACTAGTCTCAGCAACAGCATTGGCAACGCCCCTATACTCAGCTTCGGCACTAGAACGTGAGACGGTAGCTTGACGTTTGGAAGACCAAGACACCAAGTTGTCTCCCATGAAAACACAATAGCCAGAAGTGGAGCGACGTGAGTCGGGACACCCGGCCCAACCAGCGTCGGAATAATCGGTCAAGGTATGAGATGTGCTCTTGGAAAGAGTGAGACCATAATTGAGTGTGCCTTTGACATAACGTAAGATACGTTTCAAGAAATTAAAATGAGGCTCACGAGGGGCATGCATAAATAGACAAACCTGTTGAACAGCGTAGGTAATGTCGGGACGGGAGATAGTTAAATATTGAAGTGCACCTGCAAGAGATCGATATAGGGTCGCGTCAGGCAGGAGTGCACCCGTAGTGGCGCTGAGCTTAGAACCGGGATCCACTGGAATATTTACGGGGTTACAATTTGACATAGAAGCACGATGAAGAATATCCCTAGCATATTGAGCTTGTGACAAAAATAACCCAGTGGACGTCCTAGTAACATATATGCCGAGGAAATGATGCAATGAACCAAGATCCGACATAGCAAACTCACCAGATGATATATGATTATTTTAGACCGTTTCCTCTCTTTATTTTCTTATATTTCATCGCATTTAGTTTTGTTCGGCGTCGGTTTTATCGTATTTTGGCCCTCACCTCGTAAACTCTCATACTATTTAATTCCGTCTCAATTCATAGGAAATATGTCAAGACAAGGACGAGACGGGATGAGAACCGAGAAACCGTCACAAAACTAAACACAATAAAGAAAGGAAGAAAAGGAGAGGAAGAAGAGGAAACAAGGGTCTCAGCCGGCCAAGCCACCGGCAGCCGGCCAGCCGGCTGAGCACCCAAAATCTCACAAAGAAAGGAAGAAAAGAAAAGGAGGAGCAGAGGGGCTTAGCCGGTCCAGGCCACCGGCAGCCGGCCGACCAGCTGAGCACCCCCATACGTCAACCAAACTTGGAAAAAATGGAAGAATAGCAGAGGGGCTCAGCCGGTCAAGCCCACCGGCAGCCGGCTGACCGGCTGAGACCTATCTAACATGAAGAAAATTGAAGTTTTGGGTCAGATGGGCTCAGCCGGTCCAAGCCACCGGCGGCCGGTCGACCGGCTGAGACCCTCACTCCGCATTTCCACCTTCCCTTCTTATTTTGAACCCTCCATTCCACCAACCTATATATACCCCTCTCCTAATTTATTTTAGACACACAACCCTAGACACAAAAACCCTAGATTTTAGCCTTCAATATTTCTAATCATTACTCTAATCCTTTGATAATTAGCACTAATTACTCTAGTTTTCTACTTAGTTATCTTTAGATCTAGTCTTTCCTTTAGCTATTTTTGAACAATTGGGTTGTAATTTGAAGACAAGAGGAGACTCTTATTTGATTATTAATCCAAGTTTCATCCTTTATTACAAGTTTTGGTATAATTCCTCATCTTTATTTCATTACTTGTCTTTTAATTACTTGTTCTTGTTTATTTGCTTAGTTTTCATGTTGAATATGCCTTCTCTTGCTTATTTCATGTCAAAGTATCCATCTTTAATGTTTTTCTTCATTAGTATGTGTGAGTAGTACCCTTCTAGGGTAGATGGGGGATCTTTTGTAGGTTCTTGGGGTTAGAATGTGGTTTTGATTGTAAAAATCTAGTCTTTTGGTAATTCCTAAATTTTGTGCACACCATGTGTTTGTAGAAATGCTAGAATAAGTAATTCATGCTTTCTTTCATCTTGTTGCTAGCTTAGGCGAGAGCTTGGCTTGTTTGTTGCTTGTGTATGTTTATAGGAGTCTTGGGGGAGGTAGGGCGAGAATCCGACCAAACCTAGGCAAGGAACCGTCTTTCACCGAGAGGTGGAGACCTACCATTAGTTATCTTTAGACCGACTTTACCTTCTACCATATTCAACCCCAACCTCATTAGTGAACCCATTTACCTTAGTTTCCTTAATTCTTGCTTTAAATCTCATATTTGCTTACTTGTTAGACTTAGTTATTTTCACTCACCTTCAACTTGCTATTAGCTAGAACTAAACTAGAACTTGATTAAACCGCCTTAGAACCATAATTACCGTCCCTTGGGATACGACCCTTGCAATGCCCAACGATAACTCGTCCGCTTGCGAGGTTAAGTAAAACCTACATCGCCAGACAAGTCCCGAATAATTTGCTTCAATATGGGAGTGGACGATGCGGTGAGTATAATATCATAAACATAAGGCAAAAGATAAGCAATATCATTACCGGCCTTATAGATGAAGAGGGAATTGTCACAAGTGCTACTCCGAAATCCCCGAGAAATAATGAAAGAAGCAAACCGATGATACCAAGCTCGAGGAGCTTGCTTGAGACCATAAAACGACTTTCGAAGGCGGCAAACGTGGGAGGGATTAGACGGACTGACGAAGCCGGGTGGTTGATGCATAAAGACGGTCTCAATTAGGTCACCATGAAGAAAAGCGTTCTTGACATCCAATTGATGGATGGGCCAAGAGCGGGTGATAGCTAGACTAAGCACCGTACGGATCGTTGTAGGTTTGACCACCGGACTAAACGTTTCATGACAATCAATGCCCACTTGTTGTGTTTTTCCGTTAACGACAAGGCGAGCCTTGTACCGTTGGAGCGACCCATCTGCATGAAACTTATGACGAAATAACCACATACAACGAATAATGGGGGCATCAGACGGGCGAGGAACCAAGTCCCAAGTTCCATTTTCAATTAAAGCACGATATTCGTCATTCATGGCGGCTTTCCAATTTGGGTCCTGAAGGGCAAGGTGGGGTGATTTGGGCAGCGGAGAGAGGGTGGTTGTATGAAGGACCCGTGGTTTAAATATGCCGTGCATAGCTCGGGTAAACATTTGGTGAGGGCGGTGAGTGCTGGGATGATGGGGTGGTGGTTGGGGGGTGGTATCGCGGGTAGAAGAGGAGGTCTGATGAGGCCGAGAGGCAGGGGAGGGGGTCTGATATGGCTGTGGGGCAGGGGAATGTGAAATAGGGGCGGGGTGGTCAGGGGTTTTAGTAGGGGTTATGGGTGGGTTGGTGGGTGTCGTTGGTGGTGGTGAGGAAGGTTGCGGCTGGGTGTGGTGGGGAGGTGATGGGGGAGGGGATGGTGGAGGATGTGGTGGTGTAGGGTGATGGTTAAAGTGGGTGCGAACAGCCACGGGAATGTCGTCGTCGTCACTGGATAAAAACCGATAATCCGAGTGTTTTAATGTGTTAGATTCAGCAAATGGGAAAATCGACTCATCGAAAGTGACATGACGGGAAAGGATTATTTTACCACTAGATAGGTCAAGGCAACGGTAGCCGCGATACTCGGAGGGATAACCTAGAAAGACACAACGGGTAGACTTGGGGGCGAGTTTATGAGGGCGTTTAGCGTTGAGGTTAGGGTAACACGCACAACCAAAGACTCGAAGGTGATCATAAGATGGTTCCCGAAGGTAGAGAAGGGAAGTGGGAGTACGGAAACCGAGAATTTTTGTGGGGAGAATATTGTGTAAATGGACCGATGCATGAGCGGCATCGACCCAGTAGGACAAGGGTATGGACGCGTGAGATAGGAGAGTTAGGGAAATGTCATTGATGCGACGGATCATGCGTTTCGCTTTTCCATTTTGAGAGGAGGTTTGAGGGCATGAAAAACGGAAGACGAGGCCAGTAGTATCGGCTAAGGCTCGAAATTTATTGTTGTCAAATTCGCGACCGAGGTCACATTGGAACGATTTAATTTTACTGTGAAATTGGGTTTGGACTAAATGTGTGAATTTCTGTATATTATCAAAAGCCTCGGATTTGAATTTTAACGGGTATAGACAAACGTAATTAGTAAAATCGTCAATGAGAATGAGATAATATTTAAAACCACTATTACTTGAAATTGGCGACGTCCACAAGTCGCAATGAATTATATCAAATGGAGCAATAGTTTTGGACAAAGAATCATGAAACGGAAGACGAGTATGTCGACCAAGCTGACACGAATGACATAAAATGGCACTAGGGTCTTTATTACATTTAATACGACTTTGAGACTTTAAAAATTGTAACACTGGAGCGCCGGGATGACCAAGGCGATGGTGCCACATATTAGGAGCGAAGGCAACTAGGGATACGGGCAGGAGGGTGGACGCACTCGACAAAGGTGAGACTGGATAGAGGTCGCCATCATTGTTGCTCCTCAAAATCATTTTCCCATTCGTTAAATCCTTCACAGAAAAACCACATGGATCAAATTCGACGGACACATTATTTTCTTTTGTAAATTGTCGAACAGATATGAGATTTTTAACTATTTTAGGGGCATATAGAACACGGTTTAGGTGAAGGGCGCGGTTTGGAGTTTGAATGTGGGAGGTGCCAGAACCGTAACTTGGAATACTAGAGCCATTACCGACATAAATAGACTTAATCGTACTCGAATTAAAAGGGGAACGGAGCATACCTTGGTCGGAAGTAAGATGAGAGGAAGCTCCTGTGTCCATAAACCACGGACCCTCAGTGGGGTTTAGAGACATGGCGTGAAAAGCTTGACCCAGATCCGTTGGTTGTGACAGTTCATCATTAGCAATGTAAGCCTGACCATAGGTGCGAGGTGGTCCTGGAGCACGGTAATACCCTCGGTTGGAAGAAGCAGCGCAAGGCTGGTACTGGGGCCAGGGGTTTGTCCACCCTGGGTAAGTGGGGTACGGGCAGGGTGGTGCCCAGGCAGCGACCCATGGTAGTGGTGGTCCCCATGGAGAGGCCACGGTGTTGGTAGGGGGAGGCGAAGCAGTAGTGTTCGTGCTTTTATTGTTCGATTGACGATTGTAGTTCTGACCGCCTTTGTAATTACGTTTATTATTATTATTATAGTTAGAACGATTGTTATTATTATTATACCTGGGTTGAGGATAGGGTGAAGCAGAAGCCGAGTCAGGTCACAAGGGGGACTCGACAGAAGAGGTTGCAGGTGCAACCAGAGCAGCAACGGGATCGTCGCGTCCAGTAGTGCGGTGCTGCACTGCTGCTCCAATTCGAGCATGCTTCGGGCTGTCTCGAAATTGGGTAGGGTCTGATTAATATACGATGCGACAGTGTCGTATTCGTTTGGAAGACCGCGAACAAGTTGTAGAACGAGGCGTTGATCAGAGACCTCGGCATCAACGTCTTTCAAAAGTCCCGCTAATTCGCGAAGACGTTGACAATACGCATCAAGAGAAGCCATGGATGCGAGCTTGAGATTGGTGAACTCATGCTCTAGGGAAGCGGCCCGAGCACCCTTGTTATTATGAAAGATATTCTTGACGCGGAGCCAAGCCTCGTGGGCAGTGGACTCGGGGTCAAGAACACGGGCAAGGAGATCGTCGGACAACGTTCCATAAATCCATTGGAGCACGTGGGAGTCAATCTCGGTCCATTCAGCGAAGGAGGGGTTGGCCGAAGCCGGCTTGGCCGTGCCATCGATGTGAGCGAGAACTTTGTGACCACAAGCTTGAATGGTGAACAGATTCACCCATGTTGCGTATGTAACCTTAACTCCGTCTAAAATCCGAACTTTGTTTTGAATGTTGTTAACGGAATAGAAGGGATGAAGGGTTGATTTGGGTTGGGGGGGGGGGGGGTGTCATCACCGGCCATAGTAGCGTGAGGCTAGGCGGATGGTAGACACACAAGACTGCCGAGGCAGTAGAAGACTTGACAAGGTAAGCGGAGGCTAGATCGTTAACCTAGTCTGATACCATGTAAGATTGTATAATTCCCTGAATTGGGTGATTATGATTTTCTCATATATATAGTAATTCAATACAATTAATTACTTGGACTCTACTTACCTAAATATAGCTAACAATATATGTAGTTTCCTAATTACATGGGAACGGAGTATTTACGATATATAATTACTAATAACACCCACTAATCCACTATGGGCTGAGGTTATTCAAGGATGAAAAAATTGATAACATAATTTCAATTATAATGACAAGCAATAAATCTATCCGAGCAATGAATCTAGACAAGCAATCAAATTCGCATCCTAAGCCACTATTTTGTTTTATTCTTTCAATTGTAAATATTGCATCATAAGATAATACGGGGAAGTGGTAAATGACCCCCTTAACTGTAATTGATAGTGAAATTAACCCCCTTAAGTTTGTTTTGCTGTAATTCACCCCCTTAACTTTGCATTTAAGTGAAATCAAAACCCAATTTTTTGTTTAGGTTAAAATCTCGCCGGAAAATTAATATACCACCAATATCTCATCAATAATTCACCGTCAATACAAATTTCTCACCGGAAAAATAATTCAACTTGGGTAAATTCCATGAACCAGAAGACCATAACACACACTAAACACATTCTATATTTGTACGTAATACTAGTTGCACTATACATAATTACCTTGTTGCTATGATGATCTTCCACCCTACTTTTCTAAAGTAAGTTAAGTTTCACAGTGAAATTCCATATCTACATTATTATTGGAGAGTCCTTATGCATTTAAATTCATATACTTTTATACATAATACGGAGAATATAATTAGGATTTTTTTGCAGCCTACAAACCAAATCAACACAGCAGATTAATTTCCTTTTGACTTGGCCATGATATATTAAACAATCGACTAATCAATAAGATGCATGTTTATGGACGAAAATACCTAATTTTGTGTTAAGTATCTCAATCATAAATAAACATTAATGGTATTTTACAACAATTTATCAACTCAACAGTAAGAAATTACAATATACAAACATTCCGGCGAGATTTTCACCGGAAAAAGAATAGGGTTTAATTTCACTTAAAAGCAAAGTTAAGGTGGTAAATTACTACAAAAAAACTTAAGGGGGCTGATTTCACTATCAAACAAAGTTAAGGGGGTCATCTACCACTTTCCCGTAAGATAATATTAACTGAGCAAGATTTATTCAACTTCAGTATCCATGGAGAGGTTGTGATTTTGGGTCAATCCCGGTGGATCAGTATCACTAATACAGCAGATTCAAAGGCATCGAATCAGGTTCGTCGTAATTTCACATGTTCCTGTAATTTTTCTTTGAAGTTGAAATTGATAATCCTGTATCAAAAATTCAAGTGAAAGTTGTATGACAGGGTTTAGAAGGAACCTGGCTTTTGATCCCTGTGGTTGGGCGTTTAGTAGAGCTCTTCTCAACAGATAATGTAAGTCAAAGTTTTCGGTTTTTCTTAGCCAAAAGCATCTCACACAAAATTGCAGAAAATGGTGGTTTATATACTGATTATTCTCTGTATTCTTATTTTGATTCATTGCTTGAGAATACCCTAGATACTTGTCCATGATGGTTATGAATGAGTATGTGACTGACAAATTCGAAATTCGAACAAATCAGCCTGAAGAAACTTTACTTGCATTCGGTAATTCTTTCAACTGTGCGTCCTGTTGGAATTATGCCCCAGACCCAATCGGATCGGTAATGTTAATTACTACTGGCTTAATGTTGAACCTAGATGGTCACACACTTACGGGTTAACGTTTACACTTAAGATGACTTTATATTATTATATGATAATAATTAAAGTATCTAAATGACATATTATTATATTAATTGCTAACACAAAAGATATAATAATAAAAGGAGAAAGTATTCCATATTATTAAAATAAGGAAATAAAATAATAAGTTTATTTTATTCTTCCCTATAAATACTTGGAGTTGGTAATTGGAAAATAACACAATTTATTGAGTTAGTTTTTCACCAAAAATATAGAGAGAGAAAAGGGTTTTCTCAAGGGTTCTCATATTTCCGAGTCGTCTCAAAAGTTGAAAGTGTAGTTCGTACCCGGTGTGGATACACTAGAGACTTCGTACTTTCGGAGTTAATTGTTAATCCGTCTTAATTCCAGGTATGTAATTAATCCCTTTTATTTACATCAGTTTGAATGCAATAGGTCTATTAAAGGATCGTATAATTATTATTTCCGCTGCGTATATCGATCCTTCAATTGGTATCAGAGCCAATTTTGCATTTAAATTGTATGTGATATTGGGAATGTTATCGGGGATGTATTGTTTGTTTCGATTTTCGTTGGTACACTTACTGCATTGAGTAATGAGTTAATTAGTACTCCGTAATTGTTTATGCGAGTGATTCGTGGTCGTTGGCTATTTTATGTTACCGCTGAAAATTGATAATTGTTGTCAAGTCTTCTTTTCTGGAAAAAGGTCACATGCGTTTTGATAAGTTTGATGAATCAAACCTTATGCTCAATTGCTCATCATATGTCATCATGTAATGATTGCTTATGCATTACTTTATCACTTTATCACTTGTATGGCAAGATCAATAAACATATTTGCATCAGTTGGTCTCTCTTGTGACGGTCACAAGCTTGTGACGGACTAAATGTTACCATTTTATGATAAAAAGTAATCATCCATAAAATGTTACCGGTCATATAATGGTTACATTTTCCATAAAAATGGTCACATTTGCTCCGTCACAAGCTTGTGACGAAAAGTGCCCGTCACAAATGAGAATTAGTGATATTAATTTGTGGCGGGTGATTATGTCGTTTTGGTCTGGCTAGTTATTTTTGTTCAAGTGATGCATGTTGAGGGAATTGGTTCTCTGTTTTTTTATTCCATCTGATTCAGCGAATTGTTGTGTTATCACTAGATTTTATGATAAGCCGTGAAACCCATAATTACTTGCGGTAATTGTTACTCCATTGTGATTATTCGTTACTGAAGGTCATATGAGATATGACAACTATTGTTTATTAAAATTGTTTTATTAATTTAAAATCTTGACCAGTCAAAATTATTAAGTTTTGTAATTAATAAAATATATGATATTTTATTAAAGAGACTTTTCCATCCAAGTAGTCAATAAAATTTATTTTTGTTTACAAGGTACGACCTGACTACAAGGGGACTTGTAGTTCAGAGATAAATAATATTGTCTACTGTATATGATACAAGTGTGAAGAAAAGTTATTTAATTTTGTACTTATAGTCTGGACTACCCAGAGGGTATGGGATTAACTAATTTTCTGTCACAAGGGTGGATGAACTCAACTACACTAATAGGACCGACCTGACTACCAGGGGACTATGTAGTATAGAGTCTGTTTTAATTTCATATGATGAAATATTAATGGTAATGTACCAGGACTTTAATTATGTTTGAGAAACGACTTGACTACCAAGGGGCTCATTCATGTTTTAAAGTTTATTGTTTATCATTTAGATAAAGTCCATGTCTTAATGATGTATGTTTTGTGTTCTTGTTTTCTGTTTTTCCTTTTGTATCAGATTTCTCATAATGGCTAATATTACACTGCGAAACATTCTTGATGCTAACAAACTATCTGGTAACAATTTTGATGATTGGTACCGGAACCTGAGAATTGTTCTCATGCATGAAAAACTAATCGATGTGATCGATAAGCCCGCTATGGTAGCACCTCTAGAGGGAGAAAGTAATGCAAGTGCATTAGATGCATGTGCAGAGTACTCTGAAGAGAGTACTGCTGCAAAGTGCATTATTTTGGCCTCCATGAGTCCCGAACTTCAGAGGCAATATGAAAATATGACTCTTTCACAGATCATTGCACATCTTAAGAAGATGTACGAGTTCCAGAGTAAGGTTACTGCCTACTGGATATGAGATATCTAAGTCCTTAGTTAAATCTGGATCTGTGGATATGGTTAGTATCTCTTGTATGAGTACGAGGGTGATGACTGGCCAGTCAGAGGATGAATGTTTCTTTTGCAAGAAGAAAGGACACTGGAAAAGAAATTGTCCAGAGTATAACATAGCTCTGAAGGACAAGCAACAAGGTAAAACAATTGTGAAAAATGTTTTCATGATTTCTTTGACAACTATTGATACTACTAAATGGGTATTAGATACCGGTAGTAGCTTTAACATTTGCAATATGTTGCAAGGTTTAAGGATCAATAGATGGTTAAAGAAGGGAGAGGTCAACCTGCAAGTTGGGAATGGAGCAAATGTTGCTGCCCTAGCTGTAGGAACCGTCTTTCTTAGAATGCCTAATGGCAAGACCATAACTTTAGAAGATTGTTATTATGTTCCTAAGTTTGTTTCGAACATTGTTTCCATCTCGTCTTTGGACAAGTGTGGATTCAGAACAATTTTCTATAATAATCAATGCTCTATTTATCATGGTGATGATTTATACGTGAATGGTTATTTGCAATTTGGTCTTTATGTTTTACCTGAGCTAGTGATTTGTCCTGTTATGACTGTTTCCGGCCAAAAGAGGAAGAGAAATAATCAAGGGAATCAATTTCACCTTTGGCATTGTAGGCTTGGTCACATTGGTGAGAAAAGAGTAAACAAGTTGCATCGTGAAGGGTGCCTTGGTCAATATGATTATGAATCATATGACACTTGTGAATCTTGTCTCCTAGGAAAGTTGACCAAATCTCCTTTTACTGGAACTGGAGAAAAGGCTAGTGAGCTTTTAGGACTCATACATTCTGATGTATGTGGTCCAATGAAAGTTCAAGCTAAAGGTGGATATTCTTACTTTATAACCTTCACTGATGATATGTCAAGATTTGGATTTGTTTATCTAATGAAACATAAGTCAGAATCCTTTGAAATGTTCAAAAGATTTCGCAGTGAAGTTGAAAAACAAACTGGTAAGAATATAAAGGCACTGAGATCTGACCGTGGAGGTGAGTATCTCAGTGATGAGTTCATTGATTATTTAAGACAAGATGGGATCTTGTCACAGTGGACTTCTCCTGGAACGCCACAACATAATGGTGTTTCAGAAAGGAGAAATCGAACCTTATTAGATATGGTGAGATCCATGATGGGGTTCACTGATCTTCCTATTTTCCTATGGGGATATGCTTTGGAAGCTGCTGCGTACATATTAAATAAAGTTCCCACTAAGGCAGTCACTAAAACACCATATGAGATATGGAAAGGACGTAAGCCTAACCTTAAGCATTTGAGGATTTGGGGTTGTCCGGCTTATGTTAAGCGACTGCAGTCAGACAAGCTTGAAGTTAAATCTGACAAATGTAGATTTGTTGGTTATCCCAAGGAGACTATGGGATACTATTTCTATCACCCTTCTGGACACAAAGTATTTGTGGCCAGAAATGCAACCTTTTTAGAAAAGGAATTCCTTAAAGAAGGAAGTCATGGTGTAGAAATAGATCTTGATGAGATCAAAGATACCAATGAGTCAACAGTAACTCAGGAGCATGAGATGCCAAATGAGCAACCTTTATTTGATGTTTTAAAGTTGCCATCAACAGGTCAAACCTCAAATGTTGAGGAAAATCAGTTGATTAATGAATCAACCGTGGAACCTGAGCAACCGGAAAATCAAATAGTACATGAGCCTCTAAGAAGGTCGATTAGGGAAAGTCGTGCACCAAATAGATTAAATCTATTAGTGCAAGATGATGAGGCTAATCATATTGATGATATAACTCACATTGATGACGATCCTAGATGCTTCAAAGAGGCTATGGCAAGTCCAGACCATGAGAAATGGCTAAAGGCTATGGAATCCGAGATGGAGTCTATGAAAATCAACAAAGTGTGGACTTTGGTTGATAACTCTAAAGACTTAAAACCCATTGGATGCAAATGGGTGTTTAAGAAAAAGATTGGAGCAGACGGTAAGGTTGAGACCTATAAAGCCCGTCTTGTTGCCAAGGGGTATAATCAAAAGGAAGGTATTGATTATGAAGAAACGTTCTCCCCTGTGGCAATGCTCAAATCTATTCGGATTCTGCTTGCTATAGCTGCATACTATGATTATGAGATATGGCAAATGGATGTGAAAACAGCTTTCCTCAATGGGGAGTTAAAGGAAGATGTCTATATGACTCAACCTGAAGGTTTCACATTGCCATCTTCTAATGATAAAGTATGTAAGCTTCAACGATCTATTTATGGATTAAAGCAAGCTTCTCGTAGTTGGAATATCCGTTTTCACACGACAATTGAAAAGTTCAATTTTGTGCGATGTGAGGAGGAGCCATGTGTGTACAAGAAGGTTAGTGGGAGCATTATCATTTTCTTAGTATTATATGTTGATGACATTTTACTAATGGGAAATGATGTACCAACCATGCAAGAGACAAAGGCTTGGCTATCTAAACAGTTCTCTATGAAAGATTTGGGAGAAGCAACTTATATTCTTGGAATAAAGATCTATAGAGATAGATCAAGGAAGTTGCTTGGACTCTCCCAGTCTATGTACATTGATACAATTTTAAAGAGGTATCACATGGAAAATTCCAAAAAGGGCTATTTACCAATAGGCTCTGGAATTTCTCTATCTAGAAAGGATTGTCCTAAGACTCTAGAAGAGAGGGAACGCATGAGTAAAGTCCCATATGCAAGTGCAGTGGGAGCTCTCATGTATACCATGACATGTACAAGGCCTGATGTTGCTTACGCGCTAGGAGTAGCGAGTAGGTACCAAGGGAATCCAGGCGAGGAACATTGGAAAGTGGTAAAATCCATCCTTAAGTACTTGAGAAGGACTAAGGACCAATTCCTCATTTATGGAGACAATGACCTTAATTGTTTGGGTTATACTGATGCTAGTTTTGCATCAGACAAGGATGATATCAAGTCTACCTCTGGTTTTGTTTTCACTTTGAATGGTGGAGCAGTGAGTTGGAAGAGTTCCAAACAAGCCACAGTTGCAGATTCAGTAACTGAAGCAGAGTATATAGCTGCATGTGATGCTGCTAAGGAAGCCGTTTGGATTAAAAAGTTCTTAACTGAACTTGGTGTAGTTCCTTCAGTGAAGAAAGCTGTTCCTTTGATGTGTGACAATACCGGGGCTATTGCACAGGCCAAAGAGCCAAGGTCACACCAACGATCTAAGCATGTTCTGCGAAAGTTTCATTTGATTACAAAAATTATTGAACGTGGAGATGTTCAAGTACAAAAGGTAGAAGGAAAAGAAAATCCCGCAGATCCCTTCACGAAGGCGCTTGGATCAAAAGATTTTGATAAGCATAAGTGGAGTATTGGATTAAAGTTCATGAGTGATTGGCTCTAGGTCAAGTGGGAGATTATTTTTGAAATTATGCTCTAGACCCAATCGTTATATAACATATTTTGAACACATTTCATATTATTCTTATTTATTATTAATTGATATTAATAAAATGGCATTGTTTTTTTATCATATTGTGTTTGAGAACCATATGTGATAAGTCCTTGATTTAACTGTATGCTTGACATTATAATGGAGATTATAATAATGAGAGTCAAGCATTAGAGGGTTTGATCAAAAGAAGTTCTTGGTCCAAGGGTTATCAAAAGAGGCTTTGATGATCCAGATGGACTAATATATGTACAACTTAATTCATTGGATGAATATAATGGATCTCATTCATTACGTTGTATGTATAGGTGACCATATAGAGATATGATCATTGAACTGACCGAAAAGAGGTTTCCCAATGGTTGTTTTACCTATTAACTGTCAATGTGGAAATTCTCATAAGGAGTGAATGTAATTCTTTTTCCTTTGACCTGAGTTCACCATTGTAATTAATAGAATACTTGTTATACTTTGATGCCTGACAACTAGTGTGTAAAAATACTAGTTGAACGGTTATTGGGTTTAATTGAGTACCTATGAAGTTAGTGGTGAGTCGGATGGAATCCATCAACTCGAGGTAACGAGTTTGAACTCTATGTTGTCATAAATCTTATTGGTTGTATCAAGACCTTGGCCAAGGCAAATAAATGTTTCAAGAAATGAGTTTCTTGAAGTCGATTCGCCAACCATAGTGATTGACATGGAACATAGTGGTTATCTATCAGGGTTTGACAGTTTTTAACCGTACCCTAGGATAATCCGGAGTTGGAAAGATGGAAGGAAATGATACATTACCCTTAACCAGGTTCGTCTTCATCGGATGTTGATATTCACATTATCCAGTCGTTGAGGAGTGTTGTTAGACGCCAACCTCGATTAGTAATTAAGACGATTGACTCTGGGTGAGATTGTTGGAATTATGCCCCAGACCCAATCGGATCGGTAACGTTAATTACTACTGGCTTAATGTTGAACCTAGATGGTCACACACTTACGGGTTAACGTTTATACTTAAGATGACTTTATATTATTATATGATAATAATTAAAGTATCTAGATGACATATTATTGTATTAATTGCTAACACAAAAGATATAATAATAAAAGGAGAAAGTATTCCATAGTATTAAAATAAGGAAATAAAATAATAAGTTTATTTTATTCTTCCCTATAAATACTTGGAGTTGGTAATTGGAAAATAACACAATTTATTGAGTTAGTTTTTCACCAAAAATATAGAGAGAGAAAAGGGTTTTCTCAAGGGTTCTCATATTTCCGAGTCGTCTCAAAAGTTGAAAGTGTAGTTCATACCCGGTGTGGATACACTAGAGACTTCGTACTTTCGGAGTTAATTGCTAATCCGTCTTAATTCCAGGTATGTAATTAATCCCTTTTATTTACATCAGTTTGAATGCAATAGGTCTATTAAAGGATCGTATAATTATTATTTCCGCTGCGTATATCGATCCTTCACGTCCTTTGTCATATCTCATAAGGGGTTGATATATACAGTAAATTATTTTTGTCATATCTCATACGGGGTTGTTACTGTTAATTTAGTGTAAGAATCTGAAAGATGTTGAAAGTTGTGTGCAAGTGCTCCTCTATCAATGGTCTCCCACTCTCTCTTCGTCTGTTTTAGGCATCTTCTTATTCTTCATTCTCTACAAAACAACAGCAACAACTTCAGCATGTGTCTGCATCTCTGAACAGAAACTGCGGTTCCATACGGCATAACAAATGTTGTCGAAATGTATGAAGCGAGTGTTGGCATAAGGCGTGGAAAGCCTTCGGGTCTCTGATTTACGCCGGCAACCTGATTGCGAACGATGTATGAAGGCGGCTTGCCCAGGAAATGTTATTGCGTCCCCCGGGCATTAGATTCTCCGAGGTTTAGCCATGTGCTTCAGGATTTGAGGGTATTTCTTGGTACAAAATCTTTGAATTTTCTCAGAAATAAAATGGGTTGTGAGCCTGCATTCTTGGCATC
Organism: Heliosperma pusillum; assembly: GCA_022085475.1. Classification (NCBI taxonomy): domain Eukaryota; kingdom Viridiplantae; phylum Streptophyta; class Magnoliopsida; order Caryophyllales; family Caryophyllaceae; genus Heliosperma; species Heliosperma pusillum. The sequence continues at coordinate 93,945 of JAIUZE010000848.1, read as the reverse complement.
GCATCTTGCTCTACTCACCTATATGTCACGAGATGATAACTTACACCCAAAGATCACACTCGTGTGCTACCTAACTTGCGGTCCGTTGCAAGCTAAGTCAAGCAAGACCCTTTATGCTAGGCTATGCCTAAGTCGATGGACAAAGAAGTGTTAGCTTAGAGAACAAGAAGACTTGGACACTTAGAGTTTGGAAAGATTGCTTTTATTAAGAATGCTTGAGTATACAAGTGAGTTTGTGTGAATGCTTTGTGGTGGTCCCAAATGAATGCCAAGGACCCCTATTTATAGGACTCCTAGGAATGTTCTAGTCCCTCCAAGTCCTAGTACATTCTAGACTATTCTACTAGTTACAAAGCTTCCTAGTATATACAAGACTTGTCTAGAATACTCTAGTATGTACAAGAGATGCCTAGAGATATCTAGATAGTTCCGCCATGTTCTAGCTTGTTCCGGAACGGTCCGGGATGTTCCAAAAGTCTCCGGTCCTTGCTAGAGTCTCCTTTGTGCCTCTGGAAGTTTCTAGAAGTTTCCGGGCTATTCTAGATTAGTCTTCACATTTCCGGAATTCTCTAGACAACCTCCTTATGCTTGAAAGTGTAGAAAATTCTAGGGAAAGAAGCCATCCGTGACATTCTCCCCCACCTGAATCGTTGACGCCCTCGTCACGGAGTTCCATCGAAGCGCTGGATTAAGTCTTTGAATTGCCAAAGGTCTGCCTCCTTTTCCCATGACGCCTCGCTGTCGGGTTGTCCCTTCCACCTGATTAAGAATTCTCGTTGCCTTGGGACTCCTCGCTTCCGTATGACTCGGTCCGCCAAGATTGTTTCGACTTCCTAGTCATAGGAAGTCACAACTGCTGTGGGAGCCCTTTGAGACTCCCCTCGGCTTGGATCCACCTCGTCTCCATGGTATGGTTTAAGCATGCTCACGTGGAACACGGGGTGAATCTTGAGTTTAGGTGGCAACTCAACTCGATACGACACCTTTCCGATCCTTTTGATGACCGGGAACGGTCCTTCATATTTCCGTACTAGTCCCTTATGCACGGATCGGAAGGCCTTGAATTGTTGCGGCAACAACTTCACCATGACCAAGTCGCCTACTTGGTACTCCACGTGCCGGCGATGCTTGTCTGCCCATTTCTTCATCTTCTTTGAGGCCTTGTCCAAGTACGCCTTGGCTATGTCGAGTTGCTCGTTCCATCCTCTAGCCATCTGAAATGCTGCTGGGCTTTGGCCTGAATATCCGGTTGCAATGGCTTGAGGAGTTAAGGGCTGATATCCCGTCACTATCTCGAACGGGCTTTGTCCGGTTGACTCGGACTTTTGAAGATTATAGGAGAATTGGGCCACATCCATGAGGTTCGCCCAATCCTTCTGATTGGCACCCACAAAGTGCCGTAAGTATAACTCAAGAAGGGCATTGACTCTCTCGGTCTGCCCGTCCGTTTGTGGGTGAAAACTTGTCGAGAAGTGCAAACTTGACCCCATCAATTTGAAAAGCTCCGTCCAAAACTTGGCTGTGAATCGAGGATCACGATCACTTACAATGCTTCGTGGTAGTCCCCAATACTTCACCACGTTTTTGAAGAATAGTCTTGCCGCTTCTTCACCCGTGCAGTCCCTTGGTGCTGGTATGAACGTCCCGTACTTCCATAGTCGATCCACCACGACTAAGATAGAACCGCACCCGTCTGACTTGGGTAAGGCCGAGATGAAGTCCATTAATATGCTTTCCCACGGCTTCTCTGGAGTCGGCAAGGGTTGTAGTAATCCGGCTGGGACTCGTTGCTCGTTCTTGTCTTGTTGGCATACAAGGCAAGTCTTCACATATGCTTCCATATCGTCCCGCATCTGTGGCCAATAGAATGATTGCTCGATCAAGGCCATTGTCCTTTGGATCCCCGGATGTCCAGCCCACTTGGAGTCATGACACTCCTTCAATGCTTCTCGCCTCAAGTTTCCCCACTTTGGCAAGTATACGCGATGTCCCACCGTAGAGAGGACACCGTCTTCAACCCAAAACCTTCGGGTTTTCCCCTCCTTAGCCAAATTCACCAAGCTCTTGGCTAGGGGGTCTTTGTCAAGTCCCTCCCGGACTTTCTCGATCATGTTGCTAGCCACACCACTAATGGCAGCTAACATGGTCTTTCGGCTTAGAGCATCGGTAACCGTATTGATTTTCCCCGGCTTGTACTCCATAACATAGTCGAACTCTGCCAAGAAGTCCTGCCATCGTGCCTGCTTGGGAGTGAGCTTCTTTTGATTTTGAAAATAGCTTGTAGCGACATTATCGGTCTTGATCACGATCCGGCTCCCAAGTAGGTAATGTCTCCATATCCGCAAACAATGAATGATCGCAGTCATCTCCTTGTCATGCACTAGATATCTTCTTTCTGCATCATTCAGCTTCCGTGATTCGAACGCTACTGGGTGACCGTCTTGGACGAGCACTCCTCCAATAGCATAGTCGGATGCATCTGTGTGGACTTCAAATGGCTTGCTATAGTCGGGTAACGCCAACACTGGTTCCTCGGTTACCGCTCGTTTAAGCCCATCGAATGCCTCCTGGCATTTTGTGTCCCACGCCCATGGGACCTTCTTTTTCAACAGGTCGGTCAAGGGAGCAGCCTTGGCCGAGTAGCCTTGGATGAACCGGCGATAGTAATTTGCTAGCCCAAGGAAAGAACGTAGCTCGGACACGTTCTTTGGCGCTTCCCAGTCATTAATCACCTTGATCTTGTCATGCTCCATCATAATTTGCCCGCCCCTTACTCGGTGCCCCAAGAAGGACACTTCCTCTTGCGCAAAAGAACATTTTTCTAACTTGACATAGAGTTCCGCCTCTCATAAGACTTGGAACACTTGTCGTAGGTGTTGCACATGTTCTTGCAAGTCATTACTATACACCACAATATCATCAAGATACACCACCACGAACTTGTCGAGGAACGGGTGAAATATCTTGGTCATTAGAGTGCAAAACGTTGCTGGGGCGTTAGTGAGGCCAAACGGCATCACTAAGAACTCGTATGACCCATACCGAGTCACGCATGTAGTCTTTGGCTCGTCACCCTCAGCGATACGCACTTGCCAATAACCAGATCGAAGGTCAAGTTTAGAGAAATACCTTGCCTTGCCCAATCGATCGAAGAGATCGGCTACCAAAGGGATCAGGTACTTATTCTTGACGGTGACCTTGTTCAAAGCCCGATAGTCGATGCACATGCGTAAGGACCCGTCATGCTTCTTCTGGAACAAGACTGGTGCGCCATATGGGGCCTTTGACGGCCTGATAAAGCCGGCATCCAAGAGTTCCTTGAGTTGTCTCCGCAACTCTTCTAATTCTGGTGGTGCCATTCTGTACGGACCCATGGCTGGCGGTTTAGCTCCTGGCTCCAACTCGATCTCATGGTCCACCTCCCTCCTAGGTGGAAGTCTCTTAGGCAGCTCGGGCGGCATCACGTCTTGATACTCCTTCAAGACCCTTTGAACCTCCATCGGCACCTCCGATGTTGATGAGGGTGTCTCCTCGACCATCGCCACCAAATATGTTGCCTCACCATGCTTTATACCCTTCTTGAGCTGGAGTGCGGACAGCGTCTTCGCTTCAACTTGCTCACGTGTGACCGGAATTGATCGGGCATTGCCTTGACTAGTGATAGTCAAGGACCCATCCTTCTCGAACACCAACGGTCGCACTGAGTCGATAAACTCCATGCCAAGCACCATGGCGTAATCATCCATATTCACCACCGTAAAGTCGGCATTCCCCTCCCATTCACCCAAACGAAGGGGTACATTCCGAACTATTCCATGAATAGGCATCGATGAGGAGTTTACGGCCTTCATCGACCCTCCTTCCTTGTGATATTTTAACCCCAACCTTGTGGCCTCCTCCTTGGTCACAAAGTTGTGGGTGGCACCACAATCAAACAACGACTTGGTGCGCTTCCCGTTTACGACCGCCTCTACAAATATTAAGCCACTTGAACGAGGAAGGACATCGAGCTTGGTAGGCTTACCTTCCACTTTCGGCTTCTCCTTGGCGATCTTGTTTAGCAACCGAAGAGATCACATCCGTGCTTCGTCTTCGGAGCTAGTCTTCTCATCGTACGCGGACGCCATTGCATTCAACTTCTGTTTTTGTGGGCTATCCCGTACAAAGTGCGGCCCTCCGCACAGAAAGCAATCCCGGTTCTTAAGCTTGCTGTCCGAGAAAGACGTCTCCTTTGCCTTGCCCTTGTCCTTATACTTCGAAAATCTTGAAGTAGATGCGCCGCTAGACGTAGGAGTAGTGGCTCCCCCACCTTTCTCTCTGTTACCACCCTTCTTAACAAAACGATCACGCTTTGGCTCCGTCTTTAGCTCGTATAAAGATTCTGCCACATTGATGGCCTTGGCTAAAGTCTTGACATTTCGACGCTTTAACTCTTGCTCGACCCATCTTTGTAGTCCGTCCATGAAGTATAGGAACGATAAGTGCTCCGGCATGTCCTCGATCTCTAGCAAGAGGGAGGAGTATTGTTTCACGTACTCACGAATCGATCCCATATGCTTCAAGGCTCGTAATTTCTTCAAGGCTATCTCATCGGCGTTGTCGGGGTAGAATTGCTTCTTGAAATCTCCCTTGAAGTCATCCCAAGTATTAATGTGGCACAACCCCTTCTTCTCGTCGGCTTGTCGTCTCCTCCACCAAAGGATGGCATCCTCGGCTAAGTACATCGTGGCACTTTTGATCTTCATGTCATCCTCGGTGATGTTGAGGGCATCAAAGTATTGCTCGAGCCCCCACAAGAAGTTGTCGATCTCCTTCGAGTCTCTTTTGCCATTGTACTTCGTTGGTTCAGGAACTCGAATCTTTGGTGCCTCTCGAATGGTGGTCGTCCCTGCCACAGCAGCTCGATATAAGGCAAGGTCGGTCTTCGTCTCGGTAAGTTGGGCCGTTAGGGCTTGAACGTGGCCGCGCAGTTCAGCCATTTGCTTGGCCACTTCCTCCTGGACAATGTGAGCCATCTGCTCACGGAACATGTTTGCGAACTCCCCTCGCAAAGAACCAGCAAGCTCATTGATCACGCCTTGGACCTCACCCTTGAGGTCTTGATTATCCTGCTCCAAACCCTTAACCTTTTCTTGAAGGTCTTCCATACTCTCCACGATCCCGGATAAGGCATCTTGGTGTTCCCCCACAACGAGTTCCACCCGTGATATCCGAGCATTAGTAGTCTCCTTCTTTTGAGGGTTAGTTTTCGTAGCCTTACCCCCAACCATTACGTCCTCCACCACGCTAGCACTTGCGTCATGTCCCGACATATTCCCCAACTATGGTCTTCGCAGGCGAACCTGCTCTGATACCACTTGTCACGAGATGATAACTTACACCCAAAGATCACACTCGTGTGCTACCTAACTTGCGGTCCGTTGCAAGCTAAGTCAAGCAAGACCCTTTATGCTAGGCTATGCCTAAGTCGATGGACAAAGAAGTGTTAGCTTGAGAACAAGAAGACTTGGACACTTAGAGTTTGGAAAGATTGCTTTTATTAAGAATGCTTGAGTATACAAGTGAGTTTGTGTGAATGCTTTGTGGTGGTCCCAAATGAATGCCAAGGACCCCTATTTATAGGACTCCTAGGAATGTTCTAGTCCCTCCAAGTCCTAGTACACTCTAGACTATTCTACTAGTTACAAAGCTTCCTAGTATATACAAGACTTGTCTAGAATACTCTAGTATGTACAAGAGATGCCTAGAGATATCTAGATAGTTCCGCCATGTTCTAGCTTGTTCCGGAACGGTCCGGGATGTTCCAGAAGTCTCCGGTCCTTGCTAGAGTCTCCTTTGTGCCTCTGGAAGTTTCTAGAAGTTTCCGGGCTATTCTAGATTAGTCTTCACATTTCCGGAATTCTCTAGACAACCTCCTTATGCTTGAAAGTGTAGAAAATTCTAGGGAAAGAAGTCAACCGTGACATACAGCCTTGAAACGAGAATCTTACCTAGACAAAGAATCTTTCTAGTTCTTCCATAAGGCTTGATCGTATCGGGTTCGGGTCGGGCCAATTCGGGTCGGGTCAGTTCGGGTCTCTCGTTGATTTCGGATTAATTCGGGTCGGGTCATTTCGGGTTTCGGGTCTATTTCGGGTCAACCAAGTCGGGTTATTTCGGGTCGGGTAATTTTCGGGCCAAAGAATGAGATATAAAAGGTCATTTTAAGTCTTTTTGGTTCAATTAAAGTTATGTTTTGTCGAGTTATTTTCGGGTTGAGTTGTTTTGAATCGGGTTATTTTCGGGTCGGGTTAGTTACGGGCCAAGAAAGATCTGGTCATATTCGGGTCGGGTCGGGTCCAATCGGATTTCGGGTCACCTTCGGGTGTTGTAGTTCGGGTCAATTTCGGGTCACGGGTCGGGTCAATCGATTCGGGTTGCTTTTGCCAGGTCTAAACCTGGGTAATAATTTTATCACCGATTCCATGTCAGTGTGTTTTTTGCGTTCCCAAGATTTCGAACTACATTTGTACTCTAGGCGAGTACATGGTATGTTGTTAGAGTGCGTTTCAGAATAATTTATAACTTGGATACCTTACGTTAATGTTCATCACTCGTGCAGTGGACTCGAAGTTGGAGATTTACATCAACAACAATATGGTTGGTTGCGTTAGTGCAAGAGGGTTTATGTTTCGAGATTTACATCAGCAATGTATTTGGCTTCGTTACCATTTAAAATTTGAAAGGACTTTCACCAATCGCTAGGTCTTGAGAGTCAACCACTAAAAAGACAAAGCAACTCTCATTTAAGACGGGTTAAGTCTCACTCACAAAGAACAAGTGTGAGGGGGGGCAAATGGAGAGCGGCTCCATTTCCTAATAAATTGTAGTCAAATCCCTAACAAATGTTTGGTTGTGCAAAAACATTTGAGCCAAAACTCGGGAAATAATTCAAGTTGCACATTGTAAACAATCTCGTGAATTTCACGGGTTTAAAAATTAATTTAACATAAAATGAGTAAATGATCACTTCTTAAGTGGATAGCACTATACCCTATATAGTACGGTATAGACTTGGGAAATGGGTCAAGTTTTGGGTCGGGTCATTTTCAGATTTACTGGTTTTGGATAGGGTCGGGTTATTTCGGATTCGGGTCATTTTTGGGTCAACTATTATCAAGTTATTCATGAATAATAATTTGTTTTCAAAAATAATATTCGGGTCGGGTCATTGTGGCTCGGGTCAATTCGGGTGTCGGGTTGGGTTATTCAGGCCGGGTAACTTGTGATTTGTATAATTGTATGTCAACCTGGCAAACGGGTCAATCGGGTCGGGCCCATTCGAGTTGTGGTTTATAAAATCGGGTCAGGTCGGATCCTTTCGGGTTCAAGCCATTTTCGAGTCGATTGTTATCAAGTTATTTGGGAATTACGATCTTCATATGGCCATAAACATTCGGGTAAGGTTGAATATAGTCGAGTAAATTTGGGCTTCAAATTAAGGTTTAGGATTACGGTTATTCAAGTTAGGGTCAGATTTGTCAAGTCTACATATAATTAGACATTTAGACCCATATCCAAACTGAGGACCCCAATATATTTATAACAACCCACTCGAAAATATTCTGACCCAATCTGAATTCTTGCAAACCCGATCTCGAATTGACTTGACACAAACCCGACCCGAAAGACTAGTTTGCTATGTCCATAATTGTATGGGCATATCACATCTTCTTTATATAAAAGCTAAAACATTTAAGATGTTTCTATTGGTTGATGAAATTAATGAATAAAAAAGTAATTGGCCTCACCCACTCTCCTTCCTATTAGTTAATTATTCTCTCTCCTTCTCACCTCTATTATGCTAAGTAATTACACTTTCATACAAATCTATTTTTTTTAAACAATTTGATTTTAATCTATGAATAAAACTAAATTATAAATGAAAATAGTTTGGTTTTGATTTATAAATATTTTATTATATACGTCTAAGAAAAAAATTTCACACTAAAATTCATAAAAAAAAATCACTCTAAAAATTATAGAAATCTTATAAAATTTAAGGAAGTTAAGAAAACAAAACTTAGTCATATAGATTTATAGTTAATCAAAAACAAAACTTAATCATACAATTTATCTTGCGAAACAAAAATTTATGTTAAGTAAATTAGGCCAAATATGCTTTTATCAACACAAGATTAAGTTTCATGCCCGGTTAGGGTAATTATTTTATGTCTTATTTATTAACACAACGTTTTAATAAAACTCATTTATATACTCTTTAATCCAATAATAACTCTTATAATTAGGAGCCGTGCAAAAAAATGCACGGGTTTAAACTTGTATGGTTGTATAGTTGTTTCCGTTGCAAGAAACTGGTAAATGTTGAAATTTGTGGGCATTTGTAGCTGCAAGAATGGCGGCTTTATTACCAAGTTGTTTATCCATGGCTTCCGACGCCCTCTTTATCAGTTTTCCACATCATCTTGTTCAACCTCTACTAAACACCAGCAGGAGGAGCATCCATCTTCATCTCTCCCCAAATTTTTAGTGGAAAATCTAGGGTTTTCTGAGCAACAATCTCTCTCCCTTTCCGCCAAAATCGCAGCGCCCTGGCGAACTGATGCAGGAAATACTAGGGTTAGTGCTTTAACTTTCGCTGCGAATGCTAATTCAGTCATTCATTTGTTTAAATCACATGGTTTTAATGATTCTCAAACTAGGAATGTCGTCTCTCGTGATCCTCGGATATTAACTATTAAGATTCACAAAACCCTAATTCCCAGATTTAGGGTTCTTCAGGATTTGGGTATTTCTGGCTCCGATTTAATTTGTGTTATTTCATCCAACCCCACACTTATCCTCTGCCGTTTAGGCCCCGTGCTTCAGGATTTGAGGGTATTTCTTGGTACTCCTGACAATTTAGTTTCATTTCTTAAGAGACGGCGATTGTTTTTCCTAAATTCATCGTCGCTTCGTTATCTGCTTTCTAATGTGCGTATGCTAGAAAAAGATCATGGCATTTCGACTGACATTCTACGGTGTCACGTCCTTTATCGAGAAGGGGCCTTTTTGAAGAATTCTAAATTATTTAAAAACACATTGATCAATGTTGAACACAAATGGGGAATTTCACCTACTTCTGGAATGTTTTTGTACGGTGTTAACATCTTCGGAAACCTTAGCCCAAAGCTCATTCAGTCTAAGATACAATTGTTTAAGAGCTTTGGATGGAACCAATCTCATATCATGACAATTATCAAGAAGAACCCTAATTGCTTAGGCATTTCTGAAGCAAGGCTTACAAAATCTTTGGATTTTCTAATGAATGAAATGGGTTATGAGCCTGCATTCTTGGCATGTCGTCCTGCCCTGTTCACGTATAGCCTTGAAAGGAGACTATTGCCTAGACAAAGAATCTTAGTCGTTTTGAGGGAGAAAGGCTTGATTTCAACTGCTTGCTCTCTTCACAATGTGGTCTATTTGTCTGACCCTAAGTTCGTTAATAAGTTTCTTCAGCCATTTAAGGATGCTGTACCTGATCTCTATCGAAATTATCTCAGCACCAGAGGCTGTCAGACTAACGAAATGGAAAAGTAACTCATTCTGAATTCTGAATTCATTTGTAAGTGTTTGTTAATCCGAATCCCTCTTTTTACTTGTTTCGTAAGTTTGTTCAGCCATTTAAGGATGATATACCTGATCTCTATCGCAGTTATCTTAGCACCGGAGATTGTCAGACACTAGGGCAACAGAAAAGTAACTCAGGCGGACGAAAATAAATTATGTGCTGTTTGAAGGATAGGTTAGAGTTAATATCAAATCTGTAACCCATTTTGTTGCTTCGTAAATCCTGATCCCTCTATTCTGCTGGGCTCTGTGCACTTTTAATTCCTCCTCACAATTCTTTAAATGTAAAGAAAGTAAGATAATAGTGAAGTGTAGCAAGGAGTATTACTGAATATTACGTAGTAAAGGGTTATGGATTTATCATTTGTTGGTTCTTCAATTGTTAAACCTTCGTGTATAACATTATTTAGTTTCATAATTCAAATTTCCATTTCCATCCATGATTTAAGTTCTTACCATTCATATCCGTATCTAGAGGCATTTATCTGCCATCAATTTTTGGTCGTGAGCTTAGACGGTGACTTCTAAGCGGCTGGTAACTCTGAGAAGTAGAATGCAAGAATAATACGAAAAGGATCAATGACACCCTGAGCCTTGAGAAGGCTCCTTCCAAGTTTGGTATTACGTATGGGTATTGATCTCGGAAGCAGTCAGCAGTATTGGGGCATTTACTTAAAGCAGAATTTTCCGTCTCTCTTCAAAGTTGCCCACTCTACATTATATTTGAAAAAGTTTTTTATTTTTAGTTTTACGCCTAGCTTCTTCATCAAGAAAGGCTTAATTGAGTGGTTCTCTCGATGAAGTTATACATTGGTGTGAAACTCGGTTTTTGAGCAAGTTTGTGCCTCTGTTTAAAGAGTTTTATCAAGTTATCACAAGTATCACACATTGGATAATCCTGATGCTGCTAGTTTGATGATGGTTACGTCGTAAGTGCACGATGTTTTCACTAGTATGTATGACTGGTGCTCTTACCAAATAGGCCATCGACAATTTTGAGAAATGTTTTCTGCTACATTGTATAAATCAGTTAATTGCTAGTTTTATTCCTGTTTGGCTGTTTTCTGCCTCATTGCAAGTCTTGGTTTCCTTGTTAATTCACAAATTCTTGTTTATAACGGCGGTAAACAAGACAATAATGAAACGGACTTTAATATGGATTATGTAACCCATATGCAAACAAAAACGGGTAAGACAATTTATTATGGGTCCTAGTTTTCGCAGTACACATTTTACTCATCTAAGTACACTATTGACAATTATACGCCTCTCATTTCCTATCTCATTTTCCCTCTCTTATCTCCTAATAGTTTAAATATAGTATCTACTAGAAGAGAAAAAATTACGTAGTAAAATCTATAACGCTAATGTAAATGAAAAAAATCCAAGACGATTGTGTAAAAATATAGAAAAAAATAAATGAATTGGAGTACGGTACATTAACACAAAAAATCCAGTAAGTGGATTGTACCTATGATGTACTATCACATATAATGTAATTTTTGAGCTTTACAATAAAGTTTTTGAGTGTAGTATTAAAAATTATGAGTTATACTATAAAGTTTTTGAGTTTATTAATTTAAACATTAAGCTCAAAAAAAATATAATAAAACTAAAAAAAATCATATATAATATGTAAAATGTAATTTATAAACTTTAAAAAGCTCGAAAAAAATGCACAAAAACTCAAAATCATACTACTCTAAGGTAGTATCTCAGATGTATAATCCTTAACTACAGTGAACAAAAAAACCTTATACAGTACAACTATATTGGAAAACAAAACAAAGGCACAGTAAACAGACATTATACATTACAACACTACCCATTGTCGACCAATCCCTTCGTCGGTCATCCCTTCGCCGGCAGTCGCCCTTGCCGGCTCCCATTCACCATCACCGCCTTTGCCAGTCGTCTCTTTGCCGGCCGACCAACCCCAACACCGACCATCCCTTCTCTGTCACCCCCATGAATAAATAAAACCCTTAACAATTTAATAATTTAGATATAAAATAACCATAATTAAAAAGAAATAAAGAAAATATAATAAAGAGTCAACTTTATTAATACTCCATCCGATTCACACCAATGGTAACATGATGGAAAATGGAGTATTTAAGAAAAGGTGGAAAAATGAGGGGTAAAAAGGGTAAAAGTAGGTGGGCCATGTAATTGTGTGTTTAATTGTGGGGTTGATATGTGAGTCATGTAATGACATTTTGTGTAAATATCAAATGGGTATAAGGATAACAAAGTAATGTTGTGAGTCAAATAAGGTATGTTACCATCAGGGGCGGAGGCAGCGGGTTGCAAGGGGTAGCAGCCGCTACCCCAGGCAAGAAAAAATAAGTGAAGATGTCGCAAATGTGCTACCCTGAATCAAACTAATAATAGAACAATTATAACTAAGCGCTAAATAATAACATCAAAACAGGTTTGTTCTAGTGGTATGAATAGTACTCAGTAGTAGTCTTTCAATCTGCACATCCAGTGTACTGTGAAAATAAACTCCATTTATTATTTGAGGCAAATTAGCAACCACTAACAATGCAGTTACCATAATTATAGGATATATTGTTATTTTTCTATACTGGTACTTATTCCATTCCAATCTTTAAAAATTCAATTTCTGAGTTACGTTTAAACTTTACACAACACTCCATTATTAACTAGGTTTATTTTTTGTTCTCATCTTCATCATTTTATTTCAAGAGGATTGTTAATGAACATTATTATGTACTTTACTTAGATAAGTGGCCACCTTTATTAATTCTGTAGTCAGCACATGATATTGATAACAACCCGTAATAAATATGCATAACTTTTAAAACTGCAGGTCATATGGTACTTGATGATCACTATTTATACACATATTTTATGCTTCCCTTAGTTACATATAACTCGATTTACCGTCTTTCCTTACTTATTTCTATGCTATTTTAGCTAGAATATCGATTCTGCCGCTTCTATTATGTTTTAATGCATATTTGATGCATTTGGAGCTTTTTGAGTAGATATGAAGCATGGCGGAGTCAGATCGTGGAAGGTTAGGCACGGGAATCGAGAACGAAAGAGAAGAAATGAAGAAAATCGAAGAAACAAGCCAGAAGAAGGGATGCTCGACCGAGCAGCCTACCTTGCTAGATCGAGTCGTGGTGACTGTTGCTCGATCGAGCAGATGCACTTTGCTCGATCGAGCAACCTAGTTTTTCGACGGCTTTTTGTATTTTCCTAAACTAGTTTAACCTAATTAATTAGATTTGTATTATAAAAGGAAAGCTCGTCTTTCATAATTAGGTATGCTTTAATATTAGAAAACCTAATTTAGCTTGCTTTGCCTCTGGATTTTATTCATCAAGACTATTGTCTTTAGTTCAAGCCTGTAATCGGTATTCTTTAATCTTCCTTTGTTATTCAGTTAATTACCTTCTTGTTCTTTAATTATTCTTTGTTCATCCTTTCATTATTGTTAATCATGTTTACTTTATTTATTATCGTTGATATTAATATCGTTATGAGTAGCTTAATCCTTATCTAGGGTTGAAAGGGGATCTAGGATTGTTAGAAGGGGTAGACTAATTAATTGAATTGCAATTGCATGGTTATCGTTTGATTATCGTTTTAATTCTAGTTGTTTGATTACTGGCCAGGATTAATTAACTAGTCTCGCGAATTAGGATTAACACCGACCGGGTTAAGACTAAGATAGCCTACGATAATTGAATAGAACTCGTTTAATGATAGCGATCGCATGTTGAACTGTAGATCTAAAGGGCATAATTGAATTGACCGAGCTTGTGACCTTAGATAACTTTATTGCATGATAGTTGATTACACCCTTATCCCTGAACAATAATCCTAGTGAACCTGAGACCCTAGACTTTTAATCTTATTGTTTTCAACCTTTTATTGTTATTGTTATTGTTATTGTTTGCTATTAGTTTAGAAATTCACATCTCAAAACCCCGAAATTGTTACTATAAGAGACGAACTTAGTTTAACAGATTAGAATACTACCGCCTCCTTGTGGATTTGATACCTTACTTACCGCTGACTATTATTTAGTAGTGAATTAGGTTTACTTTGATTAAGGTGACGCGACTTTAACCTTATCAAATTTGGCGCCGATGCCGGGGGAGGCAACAGTTTTCTGTTTGTTTTTACTTAGTTTGTCTTTTTCGTCTCAGGGAACCTAAGTTCCTTGAGACAGTTCTCATCCTTTTCTTTAGTTTTTGTTTATGCCCAGGTGTTCTAGGTCCGATCTCGTACCCTACGATTCTGAACCAGAGAAGACTCTCCGAGCTAGACGAAACTTTTGGAAGGAAATTCAAGAAGCGGAAGACTTGAGTACGCTTGAAACAGTTTACTCCGAATTCGTTGCAGAAAAACCATCCTTAGAAGAGGATACACATATTTCTTCTCCTACTACAACCATGCCTACTTTAGCCAGCCATTCGGATCCTACCGTTGCATCTATTCCCAAGGGATTCAAACTCCCTACTACGGGTAATAGCACTTTTGAGATTCGTCCATCTTATATCTCTTTGGTGGAGCGAAACATGTTTGGAGGAAGCCCTACTGAGGATCCTGCGAAGCATTTGGAGAAATTCACCAATTACTGTTGCTCTATTCCTTTAACGGGTGGGGCAACGCAAGATCAGATCAAGTTGGTGTTATTCCCCTTTTCACTACGAGACGGGCAGAAGATTGGTTGGGTGAGTTAGATATGGATGCACTTGGCATCGCCGATTGGAATTCTTTGGCTCTTGCATTCTATAAAAGACACTTTCCGCCACAGAAAACCAATGTCATTCGAAGCCAAATGACAAGTTTCAAACAAAGTCCCACTGAGAATTTCAATCAGCTAGGCCTGGGTTCGCTTCAAAAAGCTTTTCAAGTCTGTTCTACATCATGGTTTTGACATTTGGTTCCTATGCAACCAGTCTTACAATGGGTTATATGATGATCAGAGAACATTGCTAGATTCTGCTACTAATGGAAGATTCCAAAATAACACTACTGATGCTAATGCTTGGAAGTTGATTGATGAGATGGCTACTCACACTGCTGAGTATGGAAATCCCAGGGGTAATGCGAGGAGAGGAGGTTCGAACAATGCCGTTGCAGCTTAGTTGGAGGCATTAACTGCCAAAATTGCCGAATTACAAACCTCAAAATCCTTGGAAAATAAACAAACGGTTCATGTCATGGTTCAACAAGAGCCAACCTGTGAAAGATGTGGTACTATGGGGCATAATGCAGTGGAATGTATGAGTACGGTTGAGCAAGTACTTGCCTTTCAATTCTTTAAGCAAGGTACACCTTACTCTAACTTTTACAATGAAAGGACGAAAGAGCATCCCAATTTCTCCTACCGAAGTCAGAATGTTCTTAATCCTACCCTACCGCCACCTCAGCAACAAGGTTCCTCTTATGTGATTCCTCATAATCGCAATTCCCAAGGTAACTATAACCGTTCAAATCAAGGAGGCCAAAACTTTCAACAAACTCCACCTCCACCACCTCCAAGTAATGATATGGCGGAATTGAAAGCCATGTTGCAGCAAAGTCTCATGATACAACAAAAGCAAGATGCTCAGATCTCCCAATTACTCGCGCATAACGAGATGGTTGATACTCAAATTGCCCAATTGGCAATTCAAAATCCACACAAACAACCGGGTAATATTTCTCCCCAAGGACACCCTCCACATGAACAAGCCAATGCTATCACCTTGAGGAGTGGGACCCATTACAAAGGGCCTGAAATGAAAGGGGATGAAACCGATGAAAGTATGAAAGTTGATGGTCAAAGTTCGAAAAACAGCGAAAAAAAGGCTGAAAAGGAGGTTGCTCGATCGAGCAAAACCCCTCTGCTCGATCGAGCAACCCTGAGAAATACTGAAAATTCTGCTCGAGAAGTTCCTGAAAGTCTTCTAATTCATCTTTGAAAGCAAAGGAAGCCGAGCCAATTGCCATTGCACTTCCTTTTCCACACCGCCAACATAAATCCAAGCTCGATAAACAGTTTGGAAGGTTTATCGAGGTGGTCAAGAATTTGTAAGTGAGTGTACCTTTTACCGAGTTGATCACTCAAGTGTCGGCTTATGCAAAGTTTATGAAGGATATATTGACAAGGAAGCGGTCCTTTAATGAAGTGGTTACGGTTGCATTTACTGAGTAATGCAGTGCTGTGTTGCAATCTAGATCACCACCTTAGCTAAAGGATCCAGGGAGTTTTTCTATTCCTTGTAATATAGGATGTCTAGCTATTGATAAAACCCTTTGTGATTTAGGGGCTAGTGTTAGTGTCATGCCATTTTCTATATGCAAAAAGCTTAATATGGGTCAACTTACTGCTACAACCATGACCTTACAAATGGCCGACCGTTCTATTAAACACCCTTTGGGGATTTTAGAAGACGTACCGGTTAGAGTAGGGAAATTTTTCATACCAGTTGACTTCGTTGTCTTAGATATGGCTGAGGACACCCAAATTCCTATCATCTTGGGACGACCATTCCTTCATAGTGCGGGGGCAGTTATAGATGTTAAGAATGGGAGACTTACACTAACAGTGGGGGATGACACAATCACTTTCAATTTGGATAATGCAATGAAACACCCCATGCTAGAAGAGACATGTCATAGAGTCGATATTGTGGATTTAACTATTGATGACTGTCTTTCTTTGTGTTTGAATAGGGATCCTCTGGAGATCGCCTTAATTTCGAGCACTGCTGAAGCTGGAAGCTCACGGAGTGAAGAAGTAGTTGTGATGGAAAAACTGCTCACAGGAGAGGACTGCAAGTTACAGAAGGTTTATAGCTTAGGTAACCCCCCTAAGATTACCGAGGTAAAGAAACCTGAACTTAAACCCCTCCCCTCTCATCTTAAGTATGTTTTTCTTGATTCCCATGAGATGAATCCTGTAATTGTCAGTGCTAGCCTATCTGAAAGCCAACTTTCTGATTTGTTGGTGGTTTTAAAAAAACACAAAAAGGTTATAGGTTATAGCATTGACGATTTACAAGGTATTAGTCCTGACTTTTGTATGCACCGTATCCACTTAGAAGAAGACCATAAACCTTTTAGGCAGGGACAATGTCGTTTGAACCCCACTATGCAAGAGGTAGTTAGAAAAGAGGTGCAGAAATTGTTAGATGCGGGAATCATATAAGTTATCTCTGACTCAAAGTGGGTCAGTCATGTTCAGGTAGTCCCTAAAAAGGGAGGGATTACGGTCGTCACTAATGAGAAAAACGAGCTCATATCTACTAGACTAGTGACAGGGTGGAGGATGTGCATTGATTATAGGAAGTTGAATGTAGCTACTAGGAAAGACCACTTCCCTCTTCCCTATATTGACCAAATGTTAGAGCATCTAGCGTGTCATAAGTATTTATGTTATCTAGACGGCTACTCAGGATTCTTTCAGATCCCCATTCATCCTGACGATCAGGAAAAGACTACCTTCACATGCCCTTATGGTGTCTTTGCTTACCGAAAAATGCCTTTTGGGTTATGTAATGCCCCCACCACCTTTCAACGTTGTATGATGGCTATTTTTTCTGATTATATCGAGTCTATTATGGAGGTCTTTATGGATGACTTCAGTGTTTATGGGACCGATTTTGATAGTTGTTTAGCTAATCTGACTAAAGTCTTACAACGTTGTGAGAAAAGCAATCTTGTGTTAAACTGGGAAAAGTGCCACTTCATAGTAACTGAAGGGGTGGTACTTGATCATTTGGTGTCTGGACGAGGCATCCAAGTGGATAAGGCTAAAGTGGAAGTGGTTAAGCAATTACTGTACCCGGGGAATGTTAAAAGTGTTAGAAGTTTCCTTGGTCATGCGGGGTTCTATCGCCGTTTTATTAAGGATTTTTCAAAGATTGCTCAACCAATGACTAAACTTCTCCATAAGGATGCCCCGTTTGTGTTTACTGATGAGTGTGTTAAGTCTTTTGACAGGATTAAACAAGCTTTAATCTCAGCTTCTATTATCCAGTCTCCTGATTGGACATTGCCGTTTGAGATAATGTGTGATGCCAGTGACTATGCACTTGGGGCTGTTTTGGGGCAAAGGAAGGATAAGGTGCTACATGCAATTTACTATGCTAGTAAGACTTTGGATGATGCGCAAGTTAACTATGTTACCACTGAAAAAGAGTTACTTGCGTTTGTCTTTGCTTTGGATAAGTTTAGAGCCTATCTTGTGGGTTCTAAGGTGATAGTCTACACTGACCATGCAGCACTGAAATACTTGTTGGCTAAGAAAGAAGCCAAACCTCGGCTTATTCGTTGGATCTTGTTATTACAAGAATTTGATTTGGAGATCCGGGATAAGTCAGGTGCAGAGAATGTGGTTGCTGACCATTTGTCTCGTCTAAGGTTTGAAGGGGGAGATTCCATCCCCATTGATGATTCGTTTGCTGATGATCATCTCCTTGCCATTACCATGGAGACTCCGTGGTTTGCCGATTATGCCAACTTTTTGGTTGGGGGATTTATGCCTCTAGGTCAATCTTATCAGCAAAAGAAGAGGTTTCAACACGATGTCAAGAGGTATTTTTTGGGATGATCTTTATCTATTCCGGGAATGTGCCGACGCCATTTATCGACGATGTATTCCAAAGGGTGAGGTACATGTCATCCTTTCTCATTGTCACTCTTCTTCATATGGCGGTCATCATGGTCCCTCGAGGACGTTTGCTAAAGTTATGCAGTCGGGTTTTTATTGGCCGACTATTCTCATGGATGCTACATTTTTCCGTTCTTGTGACGCGTGTCAAAGGACGGGTAATATTTCGCAAAGGCATGAGATGCCTTAAACGGGTATTTTGGAAGTTGAGATATTCGATGTTTGGGGTATTGACTACCAAAGGTCATTCCCATCTTCCCATGGTAATCAATATATTCTAGTAGCAGTAGACTATGTCTCCAAATGGGTGGAAGTCATTGCCACTCCCACTTGCGATGCCAAAGCGGTTGTTAAACTGTTTCAGAAGATTATTTTCCCACGATTTGGGATTCCTCGTGCTCTCATTAGCGATGGAGGAAAGCATTTCAATGAACGTCATCTTAACACTTTATTGAAGAAATATGGCGTTACACATCGGCGGGGGTTAAGTTATCATCCGCAGACAAGTGGTCAGATGGAGGTTTCTAATAGGGAGATTAAGTCTATCCTTGATAAAATTGTGAGTAAATCCAGCAAGGATTGGAGTCGTAAGCTCGATGACACCTTATGGGCTTACAGAACTGCTTTTAAGACTCTAATAGGTGCTTCTCCATACTGGTTAGTCTATGGCAAGGCGTGCCATCTACCGGTTAAACTTGAGTATAAGGCTATGATTGGGACGAGCTAAATAAACGTGTGTCTTTTAGGTTGATCAATAGGGATTTTGTGTTGTCGTATGTTGAATTAGCTAATCATTTGGGTCTTTCTCTTGGTAATGATGATGCTTTTATTGGTATCCCTTCCGGCTTTCAAGCCGTTGATTATTTTTCTCTCTTTACTGGCCTTCCGGATGCGCGTGTCAATGCTATGGCTGTCAATGATGTGCAACACCCTTGTTTAAGGTTATTTTCGCGTTTCTTTAGCCTTCTTTTGTTTGCTAGGAAGGACCTCAGTAAATTAAATTCTCATGAGGTTTTATTACTTGCATCTTCCCTCAACCCTTAACATGAGAATGCTTTTTATTTTCACCCGACCGGTTTGGTGTGTTATGCTTTCTGGAGAGTCAATTCCCCCACCCAACATTCTTTAGATTATGATGCTTTAGTCACTAGGTTGGCTAGGCGACTTGCTGGGTTTGGGGAGACCGTCGGTACACACCAATGACCGAGATTCATGCCCCTATAGTAGACGAGGAGTATTTGCGCCACACACTTTGCTGGATTAATGCGTTAGGTAACGCTCGATTTCAGTGGCAAGTACGGGGGTCCCAGTGGATAGCTCTTCCCGACAGGGGTAACCATCTACCTTCTACGGAGCGGTTGCCTACCCATGATCCTGAGATTGGACTTACCCCTTCTCCTCGTTCTTATGTGATTCCACCTGAGCTTATTTTTACTTTGGCCGAGAACCGTCGACCTCGTCGTCGGATCACCCCATCCTCCTCTGCTCAGACCACCACCACCCCGGCACCCCACCCTACACCCACCCCGGCTCCGTACCCTTACCCTCCACCTGCTTATACCTATGATCCAGCTTTGGAGAGGGAGATTAGGATTCACCAAGGCATTAACAATGACTTGGTGATGAGGGGGCTTTGGGAGAACCTTATGCGGACGGATCTGAATGCTATTGTTGGTTGGACTCCGCCGAGCTACTACCGAGGTCCGGGTGATGAGAGTGGTGTGTTCGACAATTATGGGGTGACTCCTCAGCAATTTTCCCAGGAGTTTAGTCACGATTTTGGTTGCCTGGGTCGTCCGTGGTATACTCCTATCCGACCGGATGCTCCGGTTGGTGGTTTTGATGAGCCATTTCGGGCATCTTCTTCTGGTGCTGCTCAGAGGGATGATGATGATGATGATGATGATGATGGTGAAGATGAGCAGTAGTAACAGGTGGTCACTACGCCCCCATTTTGCAGTTGGTTTGGGGGAAACTATGTCTATAAAAGCTGGTATTAACTATCCTTGTACTTTCTGTTATCGTATTTTCTTTTAAGTTATTTCCCCTTTTCCCTTTGTTAGTTGTGTCCTTTAGGTTGCTGATGTTGGTTGTTGTGTGATTGATGTGCTGTTAGCGTCACACTGAGGACACTGTGACATTTAGGTTTGGGGGAGAGTTTTTATTTATGTTGTGTGTTTATTTCCGTTGTCATGAAAGAAAAAAAAAATTCATAAAAATTGAAAAATTTACAAAATCCAAAAACATGTTTTTTATTTTATTAGGTCGAGTCTTGGTGAAGTTGAATAACAATGATGATATTTGCATTGTTTCTGCATTTGAATCCCAAATATGTTGTCCATGTACATTGTTTTGACTTACAACTTTTGAAAACAAAGCTCATAGGACAAGTCTTGACCGTTTTTGACATTCCTTATGCTAATTAGATTTGGCCAATTTTAGTTGGTAAACCACTTAAAATTCCGAGGTCTATAGAGTTTCCTAGGCCAGGAACATCAATAAACTGGTCTCATTGTCTTTAGGCTTGAGTGTGGTACTCCTTGTGGAATATGTAACATCAAAATTGCATGAGTGTGACATTCGTTTCTTGATAATATACGCGTTCGTTTGATAAGTGCATGAGGAAAGGCGGTTCTTTTTGTTCAAATAAGCCTCACATAGCCAAAAAGACTTGATTTTATACCCTTATTATTGAGTTCTCTATGTTTAGCAATTTGATCCCTTTGTAGCATGTTTTATAACCTATCTAATAGCTACATTTCTAGAATTTGCCTACCTTATCGGGACAGTCGCAGTTGCATGTTTTTCTTATCTACTTGTCTACTATGGTTGGGTCGGGATTTCCAAAAAGAATATCAAATGGGTGTAGCAAGTATGTTGGCAATTGTGTCATTTATTTCCTTTGTTGAGAAATGTTGTGAAGCAAAAGAAAAAATAAAGAAAAAAAAAAAAAAAAGAAAGAAAGAAAACAAAAAAAAAAAAAAAAAAAAAAAAATTGTTGCTTCATTGAATTGTTCAAGGGAAAATGAAAGGGAATATACTAGAGTCTAATACATTTTTCAGAGAGCAATATCGGTATCTCTCTTGTGTTGTCAAAGTTTAAGATGATTTCTCTAGTTGGGTGTTGGTTTGTGCTAGTCTTGTAGATTTGTTTTGGTAAGTGTCGCTCCGACTACCGGTCTTAGCCCCACATTCCCATACGTGCCTTGGCACAATCCACTTCTATACCTTCACCCATTAGCCTCCCTTTTGTCCTGATTCATGTACTTTATAGCGAATGCGTATTAGTTGGGGAAATTACTATCACATTAGCATGCATGCATGTTTCATAAGTTGAGTGAGTGTTTCTATTTCTTTCTATCTTTAAAAAACTCACCCTTACATAAACTTATGAGTGCATGAGTGAATCCGCGAGAATCCGACAAATTGAGCCTTGCAAAATTGAAAGGTATTTGGTTTTTGTCTATACTACGGTATCATGTAAAATCTTGGAATATGAGCTGTGTTTTCTACTTTCCCGTGCCTTTGAATTTGTTTTATTGGTACAACTTGGTCATTACTTTGTTATAGATATGGATAGCTTGGGATTTGTATGTGCATTAACATTAGCTTTGAGTTTTTCATTCACCATTTGTATGTTTGTCCTTGTATAGTGTTGAGTGCTTTGCTTAGGGACAAGCAAATGATTGGTTTGGGGGAGTTTGATGATCACTATTTATACACATTTTTTATGCTTCCCTTAGTTACATATAACTCGATTTACCGTCTTTTCTTACTTATTTCTATGCTATTTTAGCTAGAATATCGATTCTGCCGCTTCTATTATGTTTTAATGCATATTTGATGCATTTGGAGCTTTTTGAGTAGATAAGAAGCATGGCGGAGTCAGATCGTGGAAGGTTAGGCACGGGAATCGAGAACTAAAGAGAAGAAATGAAGAAAATCGAAGAAACAAGCCAGAAGAAGGGATGCTCGACCGAGCAGCCTACCTTGCTAGATCGAGTCGTGGTGACTGTTGCTCGATCGAGCAGATGCACTTTGCTCGATCGAGCAACCTAGTTTTTCGACGGCTTTTTGTATTTTCCTAAACTAGTTTAACCTAATTAATTAGATTTGTATTATAAAAGGAAAGCTCGTCTTTCATAATTAGGTATGCTTTAATATTAGAAAACCTAATTTAGCTTGCTTTGCCTCTGGATTTTATTCATCAAGACTATTGTCTTTAGTTCAAGCCTGTAATCGGTATTCTTTAATCTTCCTTTGTTATTCAGTTAATTACCTTCTTGTTCTTTAATTATTCTTTGTTCATCCTTTTATTATTGTTAATCATGTTTACTTTATTTATTATCGTTGATATTAATATCGTTATGACTAGCTTAATCCTTATCTAGGGTTGAAAGAGGATCTAGGATTGTTAGAAGGGGTAGACTAATTAATTGAATTGCAATTGCATGGTTATCGTTTGATTATCGTTTTAATTCTAGTTGTTTGATTACTGGCCAGGATTAATTAACTAGTCTCGCGAATTAGGATTAACACCGACCGGGTTAAGACTAAGATAGCCTACGATAATTGAATAGAACTCGTTTAATGATAGCGATCGCATGTTGAACTGTAGATCTAAAGGGCATAATTGAATTGACCGAGCTTGTGACCTTAGATAACTTTATTGCATGATAGTTGATTACACCCTTATCCCTGAACAATAATCCTAGTGAACCTGAGACCCTAGACTTTTAATCTTATTGTTTTCAACCTTTTATTGTTATTGTTATTGTTTGCTATTAGTTTAGAAATTCACATCTCAAAACCTCGAAATTGTTACTATAAGAGACGAACTTAGTTTAACAGATTAGAATACTACCTTTAACAGATTAGAATACTACCGCCTCCTTGTGGATTTATTTGATACCTTACTTACCGCTGACTATTAGTTAGTAGTGAATTAGGTTTACTTTGATTAAGGTGACGCGACTTTAACCTTATAAGTACTTCAATTTAGTCATCATACATTGGCGACAAGGCCGACAACTTTGGTCACAAAAATGAGTTTTCTTAGTTACAAAAGGGTACTAATATAGTAATATACTACTACTACCACTATGCAACTGCTTTCTTCCAATTTCATTAAAATACTCCTTCCATATATTGGAGAAACGGGAAGAAAACAATTGCGGGGAGGGAGTACATGTTAAAACTATCTACAAATTGTAGATACTTTGTCACAAATTTTTTTAACTTATTCACACACGACTAAAAACTATATAGAACAACCAAAAATCAAACCGGGCAGAAAATTGTCTTTAAAGAAAAAGTTGTTCATTTCATTCTTACAATTCACTTCAAAACAACCGAAACAGTTTACTTTCAGTACTTAGTTGTTCACAAATAACGAGCAAAATAATGTACGGGTGTGCGACTCAACAACTCCAACAACACGGAAACAATAATAGTTTAATCAGCTATGAAATCAAAGCAGGAAAAAAATTAACGTTGTTTTTTCAACACCGACAACATTCTACTTCTTAGCATTTCCACTAGCTTCCTTAATCATCGGTCTCTTGTACTCCTTTCTTTGCTGCCAACTTCGTGTACCTATTAGCATACATACTTTCGTTCGCCTCTCCTTGTGGATTTGGGAACGAAACACTCGTCTTTTGGGGAGGCACCAGGCGGTTGGCATCAATTGAATTGATCTTAACGTCAAACGAGGGAGGTTTAATCTAACCATTTTAGCCTTCTCATCATTCTTGTTACCAATGGCAAGATAACTACCAGAGAAGTTGGGGTCCTTCAAATCTTTTCTGAACTCCACTTCGACCTTCTGAATACCTTCATCATATCCAAAAACCTGGATAACATATACTAGATGTTTTTCCAATTCTTGAGTCCTAATCTCGTGTAACCTTGACACCATTTCCAAATCACGCTTGGTCATCTTTCAATTCACAACACATATGTGAAATATAATAACATATAATAACATCATCAACAGTTCTCTTATGCTCTTTCGTCATCTTCTGAATAAGCTTAAATAAGCCATCAGGGGAACCATATACATCAACCAACTTTTTCCCAGGCCTACAAACACACTTTTTTTTTTACATAAATGCCAACATCATCAAATACTTAAAAGGAATTGAGAAATGCTTACTAACTTGTAATATATGGTCAAAGCTAACGTTGCTACTGATTGAGCATAAAATGGTTACAAACAAGGAGTTTCTGGAGAAATATCTCACGTAACAATTAGTTTTTTTTTTTTTAAAAAAAAAATCACAACTAGTTATGAAATAGTTGCATAATACTTACAAACATATCAGTCTCAAAAACTTAACTGAATACCTACAAAATTTGATATTCTTACTAATTGATCAGTAAATAAACAATGTAGCATATTGGCAATAACTTAAAAAATATATATTCACTATCTACTTGCACAACTTCTATAAACAACCTAAAATATTACAAAAGTCGAGTAACATGGTAACATAATCAATCAACATGGTCACGTGTACCAAAACAATGGTTACAATTTCAAGCACATAGGTAGGGTTATTTTAACAACAAGCATCATAAAAATTGGTTACAAATACAAAGTTTGTAGAGATATGTCACATAATAGTTAGTCACAAAAGTTTCATATTTAGTTACAAAATACTTATTAAGAACTTATAAACACAATATATAGTCACAAAAACTAAACTAAATACTTACAAAATTGAGTCTTACTTAATAATTGAGCATTAAATAATAAATAAAGCATAGACAAAAGCTTTAAAAAAAAAATAGTCAATATCTACTTACAGTCTTACATAGCTTCTATAAACAACCTACAATCTATCAAAAACCGAGTAAGCATGGTCACTTATACCAAAACACTGGTTACAAAATGAAGAAAATTAGTATCAAATATAATTACTTAACATGGTCACATATACTAAAATAGTAGTTACACATTCAGGCAAACTGGTAGCAGCTGATAAATCGACGAATAAACAACATCTAAATGAACTAAACAAAACCAGTAACTTAATCAGTCAATATGGTCACACTTACCAAAACAAAGGTTACAAAATCACTAGCAAGTGAAAATCTACAAATAAAAAGAATCTAAAAGCACTAAACCAGCAACAAAATCGTCTACGTACTTAACGACGATCGCATCAGTGGACCTCATAAGTTTACTACTTCCTCCGTTCCATTTGATTCTTTACGTTTGCTTTATACACGTGCATCAATGCACGTTTTCATTTGTTCATATCTTTAGTTAAAAATTATTAAAAAATATAAAACTTTGATATTCATAATGCACTCGGTAATACGTTTTAAACAAGATCTTACATGACTAACTTTTATGTTATATATTAAAAGTTGTATTAAAGATTCTCCGCACTTGTGAATAGTGCCCAAAAAGCAAACGTAAAGAATCAAATGGAACGGAGGAAGTAGCTTTCTTCAAACCAACGTTCCCTGCTTTTTTACCTTTGTATGATGATTCTGCAACTTCATAAGTGATAATAATACCATGAGATGTCACATTGTTCTTATATAAAACCTTAATTGGATTAGGTTCAATCTCATTTTTCTCGTCTTCTTCAATGACGTCTTCATCTTGTTCGTTGTCCACTTTTGATGTTTTCCCCTTTATCGTCTTCCCTAGTTAGATTATAAAAACAATCAACAAATTATGAAATTAAATGCAATACGCATTTCAATACATGCAACTAAGATTATATGCAACGAAACATACCAACAATATACGAGAAACTGATGAAGATGGTGACGGGAAATAAGAAAAGTGAAGGAAGAGAAACCGATGTATGAGGAAGATGTATAAAGATTACAATCTCTTGAGATTCTTTTTGGGAAAGCAAAAATAGGGTTTAGAAAACAGGAAACATATTCTCTAGTGACAAATCTTTTCTTTTTTTCAATATTTTATTGCCTTTAATAAATGCGCCCAATTGTTCAAATTCTTCAATACCGTTTTCTCCTAAGGGCTCGCTTGGATTGGGAATAGTTATTACAGGAGTAATTATTACGAGAGTAATAAAGGCTAAAATAAGAACAAATGGGAGGAGATTGGTGGTTTGTGGTGGCTGTGGAGGGTGGAAAAAGGAGGTGAGAGAGGAATTATTACCTCCATATGAAGGTAATGTATTACTTGTGTGAGAGATAGGTAATTATTACTCCCTTAATGGAGAGACTATTATACTATCTTCCCATATTTCTATCTCCAACTCCCACTAATTCTCTCTATTTTTTAGTTCATTTAAGCTCTATTGCATTGTAATAATTACTCCCAATCCAGGTAAGCTCTAAGTAGTACTTATTTGACCCATTTTATTGTTCTAACGGATAGACCATGCCCAAACAAGGTCAATTGCTAGGTCATGACCTTGCTTGGTCATGCTAATTACCTAATTAAACAAAATTAAGTTGTGACCTTATTTTGCTAATTTGTGACCTTTGCCATAGAAGGTCAATTTGTGACCTTTGGTGAAACAAATTGACCACATTTGTGACCTTCATGTGTGTAACGACAAATTTTGTATTGCAATAAAACTGTAACACAAAATAGAGAAACAAATGAGTTTATATTAATATCAGAAAGTTATGTATACAACCTCTATTTATCCTCTGATTCTACAACGATAATAAAGGTACGAGTCTTCGATCTTCAAGGCTCGCTTGCTTGACTCTCGCTTCTTGAGAGGGTCTCGTTGACTTGAATCTCTCGTCGATGCTTGAATTTGATTTGAATTCCCTTGCGTAGGCGGCATGATTTTATGGTGCTTGTTGACCACTTGCGAAGGAGATTTGTAGAGAGAATTTGAGAGCTTTTGATGTCTCTTTTCTTTCCACTTTGACAAATGAGATAGGTAATTATTACTCCCTTAATGGAGAGACTATTATACTATCTTCCCATATTTCTATCTCCAACTCCCACTAATTCTCTCTATTTTTTAGTTCATTTAAGCTCTATTGCATTGTAATAATTACTCCCAATCCAGGTAAGCTCTAAGTAGTACTTATTTGACCCATTTTATTGTTCTAACGGATAGACCATGCCCAAACAAGGTCAATTGCTAGGTCATGACCTTGCTTGGTCATGCTAATTACCTAATTAAACAAAATTAAGTTGTGACCTTATTTTGCTAATTTGTGACCTTTGCCATAGAAGGTCAATTTGTGACCTTTGGTGAAACAAATTGACCACATTTGTGACCTTCATGTGTGTAACGACAAATTTTGTATTGCAATAAAACTGTAACACAAAATAGAGAAACAAATGAGTTTATATTAATATCAGAAAGTTATGTATACAACCTCTATTTATCATCTGATTCTACAACGATAATAAAGGTACGAGTCTTCGATCTTCAAGGCTCGCTTGCTTGACTCTCGCTTCTTGAGAGGGTCTCGTTGACTTGAATATCTCGTCGATGCTTGAATTTGATTTGAATTCCCTTGCGTAGGCGGCACGATTTTGTGGTGCTTGTTGACCACTTGCGAAGGAGATTTGTAGAGAGAATTTGAGAGTCTCTTGTAAAAGTGATTTTTCTCCCCCTTTGAAATGGGTGGAGGAGTCTCCTTTTTATAGAGATTTCTCCCTTGGTTAATGAACTTGAAGACTTGGGCTTTCTTCATGAACTTGACTTGTTGGACCCAATTGACTCTTTTGTGAGCTTATCTTCTCATTGAACTCAATTGACTCTTTTGTGAGCTTGACTTCTCATTAGGCCCAGTTGACTGTTTCCTTTGCTTTAGGACCCAAATAACCCAATTTGCAATATGGGTCGATCCAGATTCCATTGAGCGGGGCAAATATAATTAAATTAAGCTAAAAATTTGATATTAACTTAAATAATTCGTTTTTTTTTTCGGGCACTTTAATAAAATTTCCGTGCCTACAATGTGTACACTTCCTATTGGTGAACACTAAAAAAAAGTGGGGTAGAGGATGTGAGAAATGATTGGGAATGATGTGAAGTGGAAAATAATTGGGTTGATGATCTAGGTCGTGACCTTCTGCTTGAGAGGGTGAAAGTAGGTCAAGGTAAATAAAGTGGGATTAAGAGTTAAACCGGGTTGCAATCTAATTAGCGCAATCTCTGCTAAGGATGGTCATATAACCATTTTATAGGAGAGTAATTATTCGTAATTATATTTCATATAAAACAAAATTTGAACGGTAAATTAAGGTAGCATGGGGGAATCCGGGGGTTTTGATTGAATGACTACCTACCCATCTACGGGAAAAAGGATTATACATTGGATGTACTTTCTCATACCTTTTTATTTTTTGAGTTTACACATATTTTTTCCGAGTATATACAATTTGCAAGTTATATAATAATTTCTTAATGAAAAAACTCAAACTTAATTTAATTTATACGTATAATTTTTTAGCGTAGTAATTTGTTAGCTTAATATTTAAGTAAACATGCTCAAAAACGTTATTGTAAAAACTCAAATTCTTTAACATAAAACTCAGAAAATACATAATCAGATGTACTATCTCTGATGTATATTCCATGAACTGTCCATCTACCCTTATTCCGGGGCATCTTGTAGTTTCCATTTATAATCAGATTCATTGAATTGATTTATTATTATAATTCTATCTCTCTCTACTCTCTAGTCTCTACCCAACCATCCACGACGCAGAGCAGCTCTATGGCAGGTGATTATCTTTCCTTCTTTCTTCATTTTCCGCCATTTTTCATCATCTGCACCTTTACTTCACTTACTATCTTCCATCATTTTCTCCTTTTATACTAACTTTTTTATTGATTTTTATTCTGACTTTTTAATTTGCTTCAAATTAGCTCATTTCATCTTCATCTTCATCTTTTTCGATGTTTTGATTATCTTTATTATTACGGAGTATTATTTATAGATTATTATACGATTTGAGTTACTTTCAGTTCACCTGATAGCGGATATTCATGATTTTGCATACTTTGTTTTGTGATTATTGGTTGTAATTACCGATAATTTTCAAGTAATAATGTAATTGACCTATATCATTGCGGAGTATGATTTGTTCATTTTAGGTGTTAATTTAGTTGATAAAAGATACTCCTATTCGCTATTTATTTTAATCAAAAGTAAACAAATAATTGTGTCGCAGAGAGTAGTATGGTATGTTAAAGAAGTGGCATTTGTTTTACGCTTTCCGAGGCACTAATCTAAACGTGTTGCTGTGCCTAAAGTGCGACAAGGTGCAGCCAAAGAGGGTGAACGACTGCGCAATTTCAATAGTTTTTTCCCTCCTTTGGCACATTATCTTTACTCTTTGAAATCCTAAAAGGGAAATGTTGCACAAAACGTCATTTTGAAAGGACTGATTTATTAGTAAACACTGTGTGTGTTGTGTATATAAGACACGTGCCTGTGCCTTCCGCCTCGCCTTGGTGTGCCTCACGCCTTTACAAACTAAGCTCTTGGATTGTGAGTTTTGATACTGTTATTTATCAATAAATTTGCCACTCAATCTATCAGATACTCCCTTCGCCCCGCCCCGGTCATTTGTTGTACTTTCATTTTGGCACAAAGACCAAGGAAAGAGTAGGAGACCAATTGTCGTCTACTTAGTGGATGACTAGTGGACAATAGTCTCATTGGGAGATCAAGTTACTCATAGAAAACCTTCTTAATATAAAAAGGTAAACAAATGAATGAGACTCCCTAAAATAGAAATGGTAAACAAATTACTGGGATGGAGGGAGTATTTCTAATGCTCTTGTGTGCTGTGCTCAAGGATGTGGTGGGATATTCTGTCGTATAGGCCGTTTTCCTTTTGGAAGTTGCAGAGTATTTTTACTAAAATAGATTCAGTGAACTATATCACTGTTCTATTTGTGATATCTGTGGGTGGGTAGCATGATAAGTGCCTTTGGGGATTCTTCGTATACATGCTAGTTTGTTCCTCATTTGTCTCTTTCTTAACCTTTCCGTAGAACAGTGAAAACAAGGAAAAATAGAGATCGTAGCTGTTCTAATTTATCCTATTAGTTTCTGTAACTTGAAAATTAGCTAGGTCTGGAACAACACTCACGTCGTCAGGGTACAATCCTATCTCTAATAGAAATTGCCAATTTCCATGCAGCGATGACAGGGAAGATTTTCCAAAATGTTTGTGTCGCACACTACTGCCAACAAACTAGGCAATTACATAACCTACACGGCAGAGACTCTTATGCCTCAAATTTGCGCAGCTTTCTTCCCTTAAACAGAAGGAAGTCAGCGTGGAATGGTATCTCGGCCATGCAATTGCGCAATTTGTCAATGAATCAAAGTGGTTTTTATAACCAAGGAATTATTTGCTGCAATGGTCTGCTCTAGTCTCTTATTATCTAACATGGCATTGTTGCTTGAGCGATCTGTTATGTACTTTGACATTTTAAAGCCTTGTTGATTCCACGCGCTTATGTTTTATGTTGGTTTTTTTAGGAAACCTAACTATTACGTTCCATTATCAGGATTTACATGTTTATGTTCACTTGCAGCTGCTTCATCTGCCACTGCAGTGCCATCCATTGAAAAGAAAGACTTTCTCAAACTTCAAAATGGCAGGTATCTTTCCTTTACTTTGACATGGCTGTTTGTTCACTTGTCAATTCTTCACTTTTGCATGAAACATTGTTTGAAACTGTATTTCTCAATCATTCTCTATGTTTTTTTTTCAGCAAAGAATTAGAGTATTTTTCAAGTTCTCTATTTTAAACAATGCACTTGGTTGCAACTAATCTTTTGCCAATATTTTTATGAAATGGCTTTTTTTCTCATAAAGGCACTTAGAGTAAGTTATCTATATCAATGCTCCTGATCTTGACAGCCAAATACAACAACTTTAACTACACTACCCTAATGCTTCATGGGCTCTCGCAATGGTGAGGTAGGCGGGTAGTATGTACGCAGTCTTTAATGGCATCTAAAGCTGGTTTCTGGATGACCCCAAATGAAAATTGAGTTGAGACTTGCATTAATGGCTGTGTTTCATACGAGTATGTAAAAAAGTGCAGCCAGCTTAGTGGCTATTTTGCTTTATTCCATCAGATTTTAAAACCAAAGAATAACGAGTCATTGGCTTCATTGGAAATGGTAACATCTTGAATGCAATTGCCTTATAAAAAAATTGCAAGACAATTTGTAGTAGCAAATGCTATCATACAATGTTTCATCATCACTCTAGAATATCCTCGTAGTTCTATTTGTTGTCGCCTTCCATGTCTCTAGATCTTTATTAATGAATTTCCCTAAGTTTTATTTTTGATGTGTTTCTTTTCTTTTTCTTTTGGCTTGCAGTGATATCCGTGGAGTTGCTGTGGCTGGAGTTGAGGGAGAACCTGTTACCCTTACAGAACCTGTCTCAGAAGCAATAGCTGCTGCATTTGCCGCATGGCTTTCAGATAAGAAAGGTGCAGCATCCAGGTCCATGAGGGTTTCAATTGGTCATGACTCCCGAATTTCAGCCACCAAGCTTCAGGTATTCCATTGTTTAGCTTTGGTATTGCCGATAGCTTTAAAGAGAAAACCAAAAATTTTCAACAAGCCCTGTAGACAACCCCAATTTCGTAAGGTTCCTTCGCATTTTATTGCCATATGCAGTGACCTAAGTGTAAAACCAAACAAGTGCATTTACTGTCATACTCCCTCCCATCCAGACCAAAGGTAACATTGGGCTTTTTGCACTATTCATGGGTGCGGAAAATCTTTAGTATTATTCGTAATATATAAGATAAAATATAGTCATGCGAGATCTTGTTTGATTCATAATCATGAATGCTACAAGAATATCAAATTATTATAATTTTTAATAATGTGTAACTAAATATATTCACGTTGCAAAACGCGCCTCGACAAGTGTGAAAAGCCCAATGTTACCTTTGGTGTGGATGGGAGGGAGTATATTTTATCTAGGTGACGAGATACCCAAGGTGCCCAACAGATTATAGATTCGGAAGATACAATTAAGCAATAATTTCTTCCTTTTTTTTCTTCCCATTTCCATTTTTAGGTCAAAGTTTGCAAACTTTGACCATTAATAAGTGGAAAATAAAAAATATTAATCCTTAAAACTAATACTCATATTTGTATTTACTATCAATAACCTTTCACAATGGTCAAAGAGATGTCTAGGAGAACACGCTAAAGCAAATGGTAAGAAAAAAAATGAATGGGAGGGAGTATTTGATTATGCTGATGAATGGGGCTATAAAAACTCAATTACTCAACTTTTCTCTGGAATGGGTTTGATGACGTGGAATATAATTTCTTTCTAAGGAACTTAAATCTAGATTCTTGTGTACCATCAGAGATTACCCTTATGTTCGATGTTCGACCCGAGGAGAAGGTTACGGAATTTTATAATTAACATAAAAAAATGGAATCTGGTGGCTGGTGCATCACTGCATCGTACTGTCCTAACTTTAAGTAGAAAGCTGGTTGTTTTTCTTAAACTTTGATTAATTTGAATTTCTTAGTTAACCACGTCATTTTACTGTGTTTATTTTTCAACATACTAACAAAAGCCATTGCCAGGATGCTGTATCTCGAGGTCTATTGGGGGCTGGTTTTGATGTCTTGCATTTTGGGTACAGTACTCTTTCCCTTCTTTTTGGATATCCTAAATTAGTGGATCACTATTGTCCTTATTAGGTTGTCTATAAATGCTGCAGATTGCCATAGTTTTGTCTTGCTCGCTCCATTTTACTTGTGTATGTTTTGGTGTTCTCTCTAGAGTGACCGATGCTTCACTGTTTAAGAGAGCCATATATAGAATTTATGAAGGAAAGAGAAATTTTGCTCTTTCACAATCCTAAGTTTGTTATAATTTTACCGATAGCTTTGAAGGATTGATGAATCAAACTACTCGAGTTGGTTTCAGTGAATAATATGCACTACTTAAGAAGGTTTCAGTTGATAACATGCTATTGTCTGATGTGATACTTTACATGCCATGGTCTAAGAGGTAGGAAAACATTAGAAGACAAGTAAATCTATGGCTCTAGCATTAGCTTTACAAATGGCACTCCTATTCCTTTGAACAAAGACAATTAGAAAGCCCTCGAAAAATTGAAGTACTTGCCGTGTTAGATGAACATGGAAGTCACAAACACTATTTTTCCTAGGTGGGACAGAAGGATAACCTATTGTTGTCCCAGAGCAGAGACGTGGACTGCAGTCATCCAAAAATCATAATACGATAAAGATCTGCCACATGTGTTCCTAGGCATGTTTACTTCATCTATCCTCAACCAGGCCTATTTATGTATATCTAACAAAAAAGAAACCTATTTGAGATCTAGAACTCAATCTCTGCCTTTCATGCAGGTCAATAACATATGAATCATTGTATATATTAGTATATACAAGGAAGAGATTGATAACTTCTTGGAATTCTCTTCAATATGTTCTAGACATTGATTGCTATTATCATTCCCTTTCTATTACTAATTTAGTACTCACTTTTATTCTTTGGAAGCTTCCATTTTCCCTTTTGGACGGGCTCACTGAGAACTTCCACTTTGCTATTTGGAATACTAATTACATAGCAAGTAACCTCACTAACTCTAGACCGCTACCTCACTCTTCTACTCCATCACACCCACAACTCTCTCACTATGGATCTATCGCACCCCAGCCTGGACCCACCCTAGAACCACCTCATTACAAATTTACAACTCTAACAACTATGAGCTGACTAGGACACAACTGAATAGAATTTATCGTCTACAGCTTAATGGCTGTATCAAGCAATTAGCGAGTCCATTCGAGAGTATACTGTCATGACCCAAAAAATCTATATGACAAACCCTCTATAAGAACGTATCACGTAGCGGATGTGGCGTATTCATAACGAAATGCAACCTTTCTTAGAAGCGTGTGCAAAATATTTTGTGACGGGGATTCGGGGGATGAATTTGTATTAATTACAAGTGCATGCACTATAAATAAAGCTGGATGCATGTGTTATACATCAGTATTTGGTAGGTTTGGAGAAGATGGTACAATCCATTTCTAATGGCAAGAAACTAATAATAGGGATACTTTTAATGGACATGTGGTTATAGTTAAGCGCATGAACTACAAATAAGGTTGGATGCGTGTGTTATACAATGAATTTTAGGTAGATTTGGAGAAGATGATACAATGCTTTTCTAATGGCATTATGGCAAGAAACTAATAATTAGTGGTAACTTTAATGGATATGTGGTTATAGTTGAGATGACAGTAATAGCACTCATGGAAGTTTTGACTCGAGTAGAAGAATGGAGCAGGAGATCTTATTGTGGATTTTATGTTCCCATGTGACCTGGGTATAACATTATGTTTGAGAACAAGTACTCTGACTTTATTGACGGTTGTGGGAGTCATCAACATGCTTTGGTAATGAAATGTTTGGAGAAAGAATAAACGCATTCCAATATGATCTATGGCAAGAGTAAAACAACTCAATATAGATGTGGTGATTAAAATGAAATGGTGAAAGCTGTAAGAGGAGAGTATACATTGCTTTTTGGCTGTGATACCACTCCATACTGCAGGAAACCGTTTTAATCGGGACTAGGAAACCGGAATCCAATATCCTGAACCCGGTAGCCGAACCTGTATTTAAGAAACAGACCGATTTATACTCTATCCATCATATCACTAGAGACTTTGAATGATTTTATCAGTAGATTGATACCAGTTTGTGAGACGTGTTCACATGTCTCCCAAATCTGTCCCGATGCACTATATTGATTTGCAAATTGATCTTGCATAGATGTGGATGTTGTTTACTACTTTTGAAACAAAGTCATCCTTTGACAAATTTACATACCTTCATGTAGACTGGCTTCAACTCCAGCAATGTTTAACAGCACTCTCACAGAAAAGGAGGGCGCTATGTTACCAGCTGATGGAGCTATCATGATAACAGGTAGTGTATTGTATATTTCAACATACCTATGAATTGTTTCTTCTAATGGTCCTTTATGGGTGGAACTTCAGTATTTAAGCTTAAAATGGTTATTTTTTCTTGTTGTTTGGCTGTTCATATTAAATTTGTTTGCTATATGGCAGCTAGTCATCTTCCATACAATAGAAATGGGTTCAAATTTTTCACAAATGCTGGAGGGCTTGGTAAAGCTGATATCAAAGATATTTTGGAGCGAGCGTCTGCTTTGTACAATAACCTTTCAAATGAGGGTGTCTCGAAATCCCATGATCGTTCTACCACGTCTATAAGAAGAGTAGATTACATGGATATCTATGCATCTGATCTTGTACATGCAGTCCGAAAAGCAGCTGGCGATATCGGTAAAATTTCTACTTAATAA
Source organism: Heliosperma pusillum (assembly GCA_022085475.1). Classification (NCBI taxonomy): domain Eukaryota; kingdom Viridiplantae; phylum Streptophyta; class Magnoliopsida; order Caryophyllales; family Caryophyllaceae; genus Heliosperma; species Heliosperma pusillum. Next base: position 58,356 of record JAIUZE010000848.1, on the reverse strand, counting down.
ATAATATATGGGCACTTATACTGCTCTCAGTTTGTGCAGTCACAGATTCACTGACATATTTTTAGGCTCATAAATGTGCTGTTCGTTTTATTTATTTCATGTAGCTCCAGTCTGAAATCTTGAGAAAGCCACGCCTTGTTTGATTATACTAGTAGTTGTCAACAACTGTACTTTCCATTATTACACATTTACACCTAAAATTCAAGCTTCTTGTTCCCGGTTGCCTTATAATGGTACATTCTACACGCGTTTAAGTTCAGAAAGCATGTCACTTGCAGTAAAATCATTGTAGCTTTTCTCCCATTTTATTTTGAAACATTGGATTTTAATAAATTGTTTTGTGTATCCACCACACTTCTATTGCTAAACTAAAAAGCAATTATGTATTTCATATCTCTGTATCCATTATTTCTTCATTGTTAAGACATGTTATTCACATGTTCTCATTCATGCTTTGTTCTTTTTGTCAGAAAAGCCTCTTGAGGGCTTTCATATAGTTGTGGATGCTGGGAATGGAGCTGGAGGCTTCTTTGTTGTAAGTCTCATTGGACATCTTGCTATGTGTTATTGCCAGACATTAATATAATAATATCTATGTTCTATGTTAACCATGTACCATAGCTATGCTTACTTTTTGATTCACATTGTGAAAAGTTATCTCGAACATTTATTAGCAGGAATAATATCATAGAGATTGATTCTTGATCTCATCTTTGCTATCTGTTTACCACTCACAATTGCGTTTTCACTGTTTTAACTCCTGTCGAGTCTACACATCTCGCTGCCTTGCTGGAATTAGGCAATATGCTGATGATGTTTTCCCTAAGCACCTAGAAAAAAGAAACGGACAAACTAGACAAACTAAATATTATTGCTCCCAAGTTGAACCCAAACAAATCCACGTGGACCCAAATGAAAGAAACGGAGAGAAATTACAAATTAATACTCTCAAAGCTGAATGATCATAATATCATATTTTAATGTTTGGAATTTCCTGCTGTGTAATATTTAGGCAAAGGTGCTTGAGCCTCTTGGTGCCATCACTAGCGGCAGTCAATTTTTGGAACCAGATGGTAATTTTCATTTTATTGTCTTTATCAAGTGATGAAATTTGTGTTCCTGACCAATCTATGTATCCCAGGTATGTTTCCTAACCATATTCCTAACCCTGAAGATAAGGCAGCTATGAAAGCAATCACTCAAGCAGTACTAGATAATAAAGCTGACTTGGGCATCATTTTTGACACTGATGTAGACAGGTGATGGTTTTGACTCTGAAAGGCCGAGTAATCTAAACTAGAATTGGCAAACGGGTCATAGAATTGGTTTGGATTGGTTCAGGTTGGTCAGTTTGGAGTGAGATAAGTTTGGGGTGTGCTGGCATTTTTTGGGTACATCAGGTCATTTTGGTACGTGTTAGTTTGGGCCGGGTCATACAGATCACTTGGGTCATATGTTTTTTTGGTCATTGCTTTAAATCAGTAAATGCAGATTAATATGGAATAGGTCAGTTTCGGGTTGTAATTTTTGGGTAGGGTCAATTCTGTTCGAGACATTTTTGCCAAGTCTAATCTGAATGTTCAACTTCAAACCTTTGGCTGATGTATTTTTACCGTTCTCCCTTAGATCTGCTGCTGTAGATTCTACTGGCCGTGAACTCAATCGAAATCGGTTGATAGCTCTAATGTCTGCCATTATCCTCGAAGAAGTAAGACATTCTTAAGCGTAACATATAATAATTGCTTTTTCGGTTACAGAAAATTCTAATTTCACCTACTCTACTTTAATCTTCCTGTACCAGCATCCAGGAACAACTATAGTCACAGACAGTGTGACGTCAGATGGGCTCACAGCATTTATTGAGAAGAAACTTGGTGAGTTTAAATTTTATTGTCTCAGCATAGAATCTCGTTGATTATTCACCTTAAGCTATAGATAGTTTTCTCTACTAGTAAATTCTTACAAGAAACTCTTGTGCCCTCTGTACTTGTAGGAGGAAAGCATCACAGGTTCAAGCGAGGGTACAAGAACGTAATTGATGAAGCTATTCGCCTGGTAAGATACATTTTCAACTTTGCAGGGATTCAAGTTTTCTTGCTTAAAATAAGTGTATTCTTACATGAATGTGACTGGTGTTATTCTGGAGCTTGTGTACTTGAACTATTAATAGAATATTGTATGTAACGCCTTCTGGTCCGTGTCATCATATTTTAAATTCAATTTCTCTCTGATGCGCTTTTATTAAGGTGACCTCAAACTGACGTGGACATCTCTTGATTTATGATCTGGCATCAATATGATACTTTAAACTCTTGTATTAAGACTCTGGAAATTGATAATTTATTGATAGAATACTATTGGTGAAGAATCACATTTGGCTATTGAGACCAGTGGCCATGGTGCCCTCAAAGAGAATCACTGGCTTGATGATGGGGCATATCTCATGGTGAGTCATTCATTTCTTGTTTCTTTACGGCTATAATTTATTAGTACACAGGTACTATTCAAACTTCCTTGTTATTTGCTTTGCTCATCATGTCTATGGTATGTACAGGTCAAGCTCCTAAACAAGCTTGCATCTGCCAAGGTATCAGGCAGCGGTAGCAAAGTTTTGACTGATTTGGTGGAAGGGCTGCAAGAAGCTGCTATTTCTGTTGAATTAAGACTAAAGATTGATCAAACACATACAGATCTTAAAGGAGGGTACGCTTAAATGCCTTGTATCCCTGCAATTTTGTACTGCCTCTCGTACTAATAGTCATGAACAATCCAGATCCTTCAGGGACTACGGGGAAGCTGTGCTGAAGCACTTGGAGAACATAGTTGATTCAAATCCCAAACTCGGGAAAGCTCCTGTTAATTATGAAGGCGTAAGTCCTACAACTTAAAGTTGCATCCCAGCAAATTTGCATGTCTATGACGTATTGTCTTTAAGTTGACGTAATCTGTTTTTGGTCTGCCTTCTCTTATTGTTGCATTGCACAACAATATTACTTTACTGCTCCAAGGTCCCTCGCAAATGGCTGGGAAGGAGAGGGTTGGATGTGGCGCAACCCTACCCTGTGTTCAAATTGTGTGTTCTACCCTTCGAATCTTGGGACCTAACAATAAGATTTATACCAGCCAAGTCTCATGGCGTAGGTGGTGGTGGCCTGGTGGGTTCCTCTGCTACTGTTGTTGGATACTCATACGGCCCCTTAAATGTTAAGATTGGATGAATATTACAGCCATGGTTGTCTGCAATAGTTATAAAAGTGGACCCTCCACGTTGAAGTAGAGTTGTAGGGTGTCGTGTCACAGAGATGTGCAGTTCCGCTCTAAAACTACTATAGTAGGTTAAATTGACTACCACTCATATCTGCCCTTAACAACGATTAATTCTCAAGGCGTACATGATGTTTTTGAGTTAACTTCATAATTTGTGCGGTCTTTTGAGGCAAATCATGGTATTAAATTTGGTGCGCGATACCACATTTGTGACCAAATTATCAAGGGTATGAAGATACCATGACCTCATTTTGAGGCAATATTGCCCGCATTTATTAAATACTGAGATGAAATCGTTTGAGATGTGACCGATCGATTTCGAGATCAAATGTCATAATGAGATTTAATACGAAGAGTCAGTTGGAGAAAATGTTACTCCCTCTGTCCTACAGTAATTATTGTGAGATGGAGGCAAGTATTCTGTATGCCAAATGTAAAGTTTTCAGACACACGATGGATTAATCTATGTGAATACTCCTTTAGCTATATGCCTGAATGGTTGTACAGGATATCAATGTGAGCTGCGATTTGGTGGCGGTTCTACATCCAATTTGGTTTTAATCCTAGTGGATGTACATTGGTGTGATAAATCTGGATTCCTGTATGGTTCTACTGCGCATCTAGTTTTTAGAATGATGGAAAAAATTAATATATCTAGGTCCAGAATTGCTTCCATCCTATATATTTCGTTGTCTTTTTTAGAACCGACTACATGAATTGGCTCTAATTCTTCATGTTTTTATCATTTGCTTCTATAAACAGGTAAGAGTTGCAGGCTTTGGTGGCTGGTTCCTCTTGCGACTCTCACTTCATGATCCCGTTCTTCCTCTTAACATTGAGGTTGCTATTAAAACTTTTTTACCAGTCGCTTCTTTAAGTTGCTGATTATTTGTATAAACAGTAAGCGATGTAATGTAGGCAGCAAGCAATGATGACGCTATGAAGCTGGCGCAAGTTGTGGTTGATGCTGTAGCAGAATTCCCTGCCTTGGATATATCAGCACTGACCAAATTTATCCAGACGAGGTGAACTTTTTTACAAGATTTTGTAATTAGAGGATCACAAATGCTACGAATTTTGGGAGGAAATTGTTTATTCACTGTAGTATCGTTTCCGAGAATGTATAAGCTTACATTGTGTTTGTGCGAAGCTCAATAGGGAAGACATGTTCGCCACATCAGAATACTTTGCACAATGAGTCACCTGTGAGAAAGTTTATAGTTTGTCAAGCGCAAAAGGAAAACAGTAACCATGGATATGTTAGATGTTTATACAATTATGTGTCTAATTTAGACGTAACAACACTTACAAAAAAACACACGCAAGTGCAAGTTAGCTTTCCTTGATAAGATATACAAGACTATATAATTTGGAAACAACAATGTTCACTAGATGGAAATTTAGCTTTCAGTCAAGAAGGCCATTTTTCTGGTCTTAAATTTTTCGATATGAAATCAATATTTCGAACTAAATTGAGCCATTTATGTTACAAGCCCGACCCTAAGATCTGGGTGAAGCTCATCCTAGATAGCCTTTATCTATCCGTTTTGAAATTTAAAAAAATGGGCCAAATATCATCTCACTTGCATAGATAGGACAATTTTTTTGCTACTTTCTATCATTATGCTTTTGTTATATTTATGTTATTTAACTCATTTTATATCTAAGATATATACTCCGTCTTAAACTTGACTATGTGGTACATAAAAGCTTATTCGCATACTTGCAATTAATCTTTGTTTAAACTCCCTTATACCAATAACATTAGACAATTGAGTGCTACGCTTCTTTAGAAGCATATGCTATAGTCATATGCCACATTGAACGATGTCGTCGTCCAATCCACAAAAACTTGTCTAATTTTTCAGTAAATGAATTTTGTGGAGTTCTTAAAAAAATGTGTAGTGCTTAGAAAAAGAAAAGGTATTACAGGAGTAACTTTTCACAAAAGCGATGAAATGTCCCTTTCTTTCTTATAATTGAATTTTTACACAGGGAATACTAAATAATCTAGCATGTATACATATAGAATGTACTCCGTAACTGTTATTTAAATTAGATCTTTTCGCAATATTTAAAATAATAATAAAATTGTCTTCTATAGAGGTACATCAGAAGTACCAGCATTGGAGTACTAAGCAGATAAGTATTCGGCCGTATACGCTCGTCGCGTTTGTTGTCACTTCTTTCCGATCAATGAAGTTGAAAAGCCAAGTCATTGACGTGATTTTAGACTTTACCATTCCCGATGAATCTCACAAAGTCACAATAGGAGTTTGGTATCCCTGCCACTTAGCCTTGACAAAAGAAACTAAACCTAGAAAAGTGGATGACCTGTATTTGAGAGTACGGATAGAAGAAGGGTTCTGGAATCAATGTAGATAAGCAAACTTAACATTGTTAACATCACATCCAAAACACAAACAATGGTAACTTCTTGCGTTTAGGGCCATGCCAATTAGCAAAGAAAGATGGGCAGGAATGCACAATTAAATGAGGCACGAGCTCTAATACTAATCAATAAGTGTGTTGAAATGGATTGCCTATTTTCTGATCAGACCTGAACATAGCCCGACATTTACTCGAAGGTATGCATGGTAGCTATTGCACAGTCAGTTGATAGAGCATCACATAAAGTATAAAAATGTGCCCAAGACAAATGACTAAAAGAATGCACCTTAATCATCTTTGTCTTGTCTAGCACGACATGTGAAACGTAACTCTCGGTTAGAAACCCGAAAACAATCTCTAATTCAACATAAAATGATCCATCAAGATAGTGACCAAGTATATATAACTTTATACCAAGGCAAGAAATCTTCCTACAAATTAAAAGTGAGAGCAACCGCATACAACTGCTCCTGGAAGTACGTATGAGTGAACCATGAGCATGAAAATATAACTTATCTAAAACGATTGTATGCATACAATGAGAAGCGTAGACATAAAAGGAATGTAGGAAAAAAGGACATAGGGAATGAAACTGTGAAAGAAAGAGTATTTCAATTTTGATAGGGACAATTCATCCAACAGGTGATGAGCATATTCGGAAAATCAATGGTTGTAAGAAATTGTATGTAAGAAATTTTCAAAACTCAAATATCCGCAATATATGGCGTGTCGTCAAATGGAGAAACCAAAATATCAAGGGCAGGCGGTAGGAAACTCACCTTGGTAGGCACCTTCTGTTGGGCAAAGCCGTGTACTAGGAGAAATTGTTGGACTATGACATGTCATCGCCAAATGATTTATTATACGGGATATAAAAAGGTATCAATTGGTAATGTTGAGCGAATCTTGCCTCAAATTACCAATCAACTGGAGTACCCAAGTTTTGATAGACAAGTCGAGTTGATTTTTAAAATCCAAGACTCCGCATAGTCTTAGTACACTTTTCTAGGAATGTCATCTAATAAACAACTCTCGTGTGTTAATTACAAACTAGAGCAATTTAACAAGTTCATAAAAAAATATTTAGTGAATGTATAAAATCTGAGTTGAATGAATTATAAAGAAAATAATACGGAGTAGAAGTTAGTGGAACAAGATAGTTTCTTGAAGTTTAGCATTTACATTTTGACACTTGTTTAGCAACGAATTACTTCAGAAATACCATACCGTAAATTATACTAACTCCGCCCCAATCATTTTTCTACATTTTTTTTCATTTTTTATTAGTTATTTTAATTAAAGGTAAATAAATGATTGGGACAGAGAGAGTACGAAAGTAGAGGGGATAAAGTAGTAAATGAAAAAACAAAAAAAATAGGAAGGAGAACTCGGACAAATGGGCAAAACCGAAATGTGCAAGAAACCAAAGAAAAGGGGGAGTAATTCATATGATAGCCATATAGGGAAATCCGGAAAACCAATTACATCATCGCTTCACCGTGATTATATCGAACACTACCACATACTCGTATATAATATCGGAAAACCAACTACTTCTAACAATAAATACAAAAGCTATACTCTATGTTAATAACTAAAATAGGTTTCCTTCTTCAAGAAAAAAAAAAGAGGTTTCCAGAATACCAAAGCAAACATTAGGTATAATGTCCGAGGCGAGGACAAGCAAAATGACATGGTATTCATGCCGTATATTAGGGATCATGAGCACTATCATCTCAGTCCAGGGAACAAAGTTGTTGCCCTAACAGCTACCTGAAGATACATCTCAGATAGACAGATACGCAGTATAACGAATCAGTCTACATTATTCCTTTGCACAATGATCTTGACCATCACAAAACAGCCATTTCTTATTGATTTGCACCCCTAACTGAGAAGTGAAGCAAAGCAAAGTAATAATGACAGGATGAAACATTTTGGTTGAGCACGCACCACCACTGTTCTAGACTAGCATTGTCTTAGGATGATCATACTGAGAAACAAGATTACCATCAAGGGGCAATCAATTTCCTAGACAGTGATGATTGTCCTGTAGTAAAGTCACGTCCCAAGATTGCATGAACGGGCAATCAATCTTACATCACTTCACGATGATTATACCGAGAAACAACAAAAAGTTCAACAATCACTTAAATGATTACAAAGGCCCGTGTCTTTCAACAATAAAAAAAAAACAGCAAATAACGGTACCAATAACACTACCTCGGTGTTGGCGCCTGCAAATGGTTGGTAAGGGGAAAGATCAAATGTATGCAGACAGCAGCCTGAAAATGCATCTCAGTTTATACTATAGCAAATTTTAACTATGAATGTTCGGGCCTCAAAGGATAAGCAAAGAGCATGAACACTTAGAACCTACAGATAAGACAGGAGCATGCCCGAAAGGCATCAGGCAGCGATACATTACATGGAAAGATACCTCAGGCATGGATCACTATAAAAGTAACTGAACAATAAGTTTAATAACATAGACACCTCAAGCTATAGACTAGGAAGCATGCGCAAAATAATTTCAACCTACAGTTCAAAGCTCAACTGCAGTCTGAAAATGCATCTCCAGTTTATATTCTCAATAGAGAAGAAAGACAAAAATGATTTGCGTACTTACTCATCACTCTGCGGCACCTCTACTCCAAATCAACTCAAAAGAATGTCTACGTCAAGACAACCTTAGCTATTTTGATAAATTTCAAGAAGATCAGGAACAGCTTCGAGAAAAGGCTCAACACACATTTTCAAGAACGAGGGCTCATTTTTTAGAGAGGCAGAATAGAATTTGTAGTCTAATAAACCCTTCTCCTTCAGAACCCGCAATACTCGATGCCTAGGCATCAATCGCTTCTTGAGGCTATAAGTAAACAAGGCAGAATGTGTAGCTAAGTAATCGGGGTCATAACCAAGCTCATTCATCAAAAAGTCCAACTTTTTCCGATTAGTTTCTTCAGATGGCAGGATAGCAGGAGGACTTCTCCTAACCAATTCCGAAATATGAAAGTCAGTCCATCCAAAGCTCTTAAACACTTGACGTCTAGACTTAATACTTTTCTCACTCAAGGAACACAACATATGAATGCCATACATAAACATCTTAGAATCGCGAGGAATCCCCAATTCCTCATCAACCCTAAGCACTAACTTCCTGAAGAGATCGGTTTTACGCAGAAATGAGCGGGCACTTCGAAGAACATTACTCCGAACCGCTTCAATGTCGACCCTATAATCAATCTCCAAAAACCTAACATTTGATATAAGATTCTTCAAAGCACCTGATGTTATGAAAGAATTGCATTTAATAAAAAGTTTAACCAGATTTTCATCAGTACCCATTACAATCCTTAGATCAGGGGAAATGGGATTCAAATGGGTAATCAAAAACTTGGGATTGAGAGCAATAGCACGAATCAAATTAGACCCAGAAAAACCATGATCTTGGAGAAGCTTAAATTTGGGTTTTAGGGTTTTGTCAACATCAACAGTTAATATATTTGGATATAAAGATATAGTCTTTGTAATATGGGAATCCTTAAAACCATGTTGCTTTAGGAAATGAACAACAGAATTAGTACTATCAGAAGATATGAACCCAAATACCTTGTTGTTTTTAGGGGAAAATGAAGAAGAAACATATGCAGAAGTTGAAGTTGAAGTTGCAGTAGAAAACAGCAGAAAACTGGGAAAACTATGAATACGATTTTGGTTTTGGAGATGGCAGGAAGTGATGCATGTGCTACGAAATCCCAGCATTTTTTGTAAGTCAGATTGATTCAGCTGTGTGAGTGAACTAGTGAGAACTGAGAAGTAGTGTAATTTGGGAGTTCAGGACAGTGCTAGACTCTGCTACTTTAGAGAACAAAATTGCTATATCCCGCCCCTATATTACTCATCCCGCCCCCTAATTTCATTTCACTTTACAATTTTGCCCTTCTCACTAAAACATCTCTCTAAATTCATTTTTTCCGTTAATTCGAAAATGAGTGACGGTAATGAATTTTTCGATTATCTTCATAATCCGTACAATAATTAGATAACGAACCTCGATTTGCAAACGATTTGGACGCGCAACAACATTATCGTTATAACGATGAATACAATAATTATCGTTACGGCGAGGAAAGCGGTTATGATGATGGGAACGACAATATGGGTCACGAAAATGACGAGGAGGAACGGGATAACACGGAAAATGAAGATGAAGATTTTCGAAACACCGGAAATGCGACGTTACATTTCGATTTACGAATTTCCATTTTCCGATAGTAATCATTTAAATTTTAAAAAAAAAAATGCCGATTAAAAACTGTAAAACTTCAAATGGCCATAACTTTACGCTCGGGTGTCCGTTTTTGATGATTTTTTTTTTCAAATCGCATATCTCGACGAGGCGAATGCAATGGTAAAAAAAAAAAAAATTGTTTTCAGTGGCCCATTCGTGTGAAACACACGAATTGGCCTGGGCCGATTCATGTGATTTACACGAATTGGCCTGGGGCGATTCATGTGATTTACATGAATGGGCCTAGGCCAGTTCGTGCAAATCACACGAGTAAGCCTTGGCCCAATCGTGTGATTTACACGAGCTGGCCTAGGCCCATTCGTGTAAACCACATGAATCGGCCCAGGCCAATTCGTGTGTTTCACACGAATGGGCCATTGAAAACAATTTTTTTTTTACCATTGCGTTCGTCTCGTCGAGATAAGCGATTTGAAAAAAAAAAAATCATCGAAAACGGACGCCCGAGCGCAAAGTTATGGCCGTTTGAAGTTTTTCCGTATTTAATCAGTATATTTTTGAAAAAAAGTCAAATGATTGTTATTAGTTAGCGTTTTTTATATTAATTATCGTTAAATAATATATAAAAATTAACGTTAAAACGATAATTTTGTTCATTAACACGTTAATGTTGTTTAATATTTCAATTGTTTTGTAATTAACGTTAAGCGGTTTTATTTTTTAAAGCGGTTTTAAAAATCGAATTTTAAAATAACAAAGGGGAATAAACAAAAGTTGGTGGGTCAAATAATTAACAAAAGGCAAGAAAGTAATTGTAGGGGGCGGGATGAGTAAAATGGGGGGCGGGATATAGCAAACCCCTTAGAGAAACAAGGGTGTTGATTTGATTTTCTCTCAAAGTTTCACTTGCGGTGGACAAAATTCGTCACAAGCTTGTAATGTGAGACAAAACAATAAGTGAGAGGATTTTGAGAGGTTACAAGTTTGTGACAGTTACAAGCAACCTGGACTGAAGTTAAATATATCAAGTTGAAACTAATGGCTTGAGTTCTAACTTCTAACCTTGTGCATAGTGACGAGACCTTGTAAACGGATAAATTGGCTCGGGTTTGAATTAGGTGGGTTCGTTCTGTAAGGATTTGGCAGAATCTGAGTGGGGTTTTATTTCGGGCTCCTTTTTTTTACTTTTCTTCCAGGTGCGCTGGTATCAACTTATTTGGAGATAATGCTAACTATGTGACATTAAACATTTAGGCCGGATCTAATAAGAATAGGTCAATTCGAATTGCGGGTCAAATTTGGGTGCTGACTCTAATTAATGAGGTTGACCAAAATCGTATTCCCGATACGGTTTAAAGACCGTATAATAGATATAGTTTTTCTATGTCACAAATTTGCTGATACAAAACCGACTCGGTTGAACCGTATACCCGCTTTTTTCGTGTATCCGATTTTTGTATACCCAGATACGGATTTCGGTTGTTCTCCACCAAGTATTTCATAAACTTAAAATTAAATAATTGGTTATAGTTTCAAATAATCAAAATTTTTAATATTCATTATACAAATGCATCAAGAAACCATGTACCAGTTTGTTTCTTTGAAAAGTCTGTATCAAAAACCATATACCAATTTTGTTTTTGCTCAATTCGGATCGGATACGGTTTTGAAAAAGCCGAGATAATTAGTAAAGCCAGCAGGCAGCGAATCATAACATGGAAAGTCACTACAATACACCACAAACAGATTACGAACCACAATAATCATTATCATTATATTTATTAAAGCAAAAGCCATAAAAGCGATTGCAAATCAACCACAATTCAGTGTGCTGATGTGTCGCAATTATGTGCACCCACCATATAAATACTGTATAAATATTGTACATTATAATGTATAAATACCGTATAGATTTAGTATTAATACTGTATAAATTCTTTATAAATTCTGTACAAATACTGTCTAAAATGTGTACATACACCGTATAAATACTGCATACCTATTGTGCCTACACCGTATAAATATTGTATATTATACCATCAATTTTGTACTTCTACTTCACAAATACTGCATAATCCCACACATTTAGGAATAAAAAAATATGTAACTGCCACAACCCCCACTCCACATATTTTACAATTAAATAACTCTGAAATAACACTTCACTACAATAGCAACTTCGAACTATCCAACTATTGTATGCAAAGCCATCATTTATTTTATATTTATAACTAAACAACAGAAAATCTTCACCAAACATAAAAAAATCTTCACCAAACATCAAGCTCTTCTTCATCTGCCAAACACGAAAACACAAACAAATACAATGATTTCAGAGTTGTATACAAATATCAAAAACATTGAATTAAAAGTGAGAGTTGCGTGTATATGGAATAACGAAAGTGTCTCCAACAAAGAAGACATCTACGGTATCGAATTACTGTTAGTGGATGAGAAGGTTAAATTTTTTCCATTATGAATTTCGAAGTCATTTACTTAATTTAATATCACATTAACTTTTTATATTTTTAAATATTTTTCAGGGAAAGTTAAATTCAAGCAAGCATAATGAGGTCATTGTTGAACAACTTCAACAGAAAAATCAATGAAGGGCAAACATACAGTATTGGAAACTTTATTACAGGCGAAAATGATTGCTTTTTAGGCGTTACGAAGCATAGTTGCAGAATATGGTTCGACCCATCCACCTACATTTCAGAGATAACTTGCCCACAAATACCAAAATACGGTTTCAAGTTTGAAACTTTCAGAGACATTATGGAATATAAGATATCAGAGAAAGCTTACATAGGTAACACAAAATTTCTTACTCTTTGTCATATGAAATAAAAATCAAACCTCAATTTTAATATAAAACACTATAATTATTTCAGATGTCATTGGGGAGTTAGAAAGGTCATACCCAATTTCAGTTTCACGTGCCGGAAACAAATGGACACACACAGATATTATTGATAAAGAGTGAGTATCTTATGTTATGCTATGTAGTATAGAGTTATTTCTTTCATCTTATTAATTTATTGGTGTCTATATGTAGGAATCAAACATTATCATTGTACGTGTTTGGAAAATACATCGATCAAATTCGAAACATCATTGCAACAAACTCAAAGCCTAACACACGGCCAACCATTGCATTAGAGTGTGTCACACCAGTGAAATGGAGTGGTTGTTATCATGCACTCTACCTTACAACAATTAAGGCAACCTATATTTAAATCCTTTTTAATTTTCACGTTAATGACAATATTTAGATATGTCAAACAAAACACGTATCTACGTGAATCCCGAAATCAATTGAGAGGAGGCATGCAAAAGTGATCCAAAAAAAAGTTTGTGTATTATACATTCAAATTCTCAAATGAGAGCAAATCCAATTGAAGATAGATTCAGAACAATCAAGGAGATCAACACAGCAACAAAGGTATATAAATAAGTGAATTTGAAATTTGAAATTCTAAAATTATAATAAATTTAAGTAACTCAAAATTTATAATCTAGGGTGGATTGTACAAAACACTTGCAACTTTTGTTGAATTTGATGCACAAAGCAGTTGGTATGATAACACATGTGGTAAATGTCACGGAAAAGCATCATTGGGTGTTGACACTTTTTGGAAATGCACCAAAGATTTTTGTGAGGGCTTCAACCAACTTATTCTAAACCAAATTCTAAGGTTCTATTATGGCAGTCTCATTTATTTCAATATTTGTATTTCATTATAAAGTCCAACTCATATAAAAATTCATTTTTTTAGGTATAATGTCAAATACTACATTGCTGATGTGGAGGAAAATTGTATTGATGTAGCTAATTTCTCTAACTACATCATGAACGATGATGAACACCGTGCTAAAATAATTCTAGATGAAAGCCAAATTGAGCCTTTCGTGAACACAACAGCACTAAAAGGCTTCATAAACAGGAAAAAGTCAAGTGTACAATATATTTTTATGCCATAAATGCTTCATAAACAGGAAGAATTATTAATTGTGATCATTTGAATGTGTGTTTTATTATTCATTACTATGCATGTTGGTTACACCTATGGTGTTCCACGGAATCTTGCATGGTTTCTTGGAAAAACATTTGTTATCACTATTGATTTATCTCAAGATTATATGAATCCAAATGAAAAGACATACACTGCAATAAGTTTAACTAATGATAAGCATGAGATTGCTTGGTGGAAGGAAAAGTATTATGCATATAAGGTATAGTAGTACATCATATTATATGATTTAATTAAATTATAATTATTCCACTAAATGTGATTTTCATACCAAAATTTCTTTTTCTCACCATATAAGACAACCAAGTGCATGAAAAAATAGAACTTGCAAATTCTTCAAGTTGCATGACACCACAAAATGCCATTTTTACCAACGTGTTTCAGGATGACGAAGTATCAAGCACTTATGTTACAATAATGGAAGATAAACATAATGACAAATTGATTAAGAAGTCTAGAGCAATTGGAGAATCAAGCAAAACAAGTGGTGTACGAAGACAACTCTTCTAAAAGAATTATAAATACTTAGAAGCCACTATCTAATATACTATGTTTTGCTCATCAGTTTCTTAGTTTTTTTGGTGACATCTTTTTCAGCAAGAATTTCATATATTCGTAGATAGCAATTTCTATTTTGGTTTATGATATGAATCTTAATTTCAGTTGTGTTGTATTTTTTATATTACGGTTAACAAGTTATGAATTATCTTTCAATTCTTGAAGTCGTATAATGACAAATCCTTCGCTCCGGTTTTAGATCCAGATTCATAACAATGCATATAAACAGAAATAAAGTTGATGTTCATTTATCTATTACCAATGAAATTCAATAAATTATACAAAAATAGGATAAATAAATAATATGTCTTTTAAATAAAAATAGTGATTAATTCCGTGGAGTTATTTATCGAAATTTCCGGTTTTAGGAATGATTGATGTTTTTGAAATAAGATTAGTGCACAAGATAACGTTGCTACCTGATAATCCATAATATGCTCAAGTAATTTTAATTTACAACCTGAGATAAACGTAGTAAAGCAAGTAATGTGAACATTCCTAATACTTTAACTTAAAGAAGGCAACAAATACTGTACAAATAAGAAATTAATGAGTTGATTACACTTTGATTAAGTTATCAATCAAAAAGTAAATTTTGTGACATCTTTTTTGAGCAAAAACTTTATATATTCCAGCAAGATCAATTTTCATATCAAATAAAGCATTTAAAGTACTAAATTGACTTTTTCTGCATATTAAGAAGACATAAAATAGAATTCGAATTATGGGCATCAACTCAATGATAGTTCAATTTGGATCATTAACAGTAACTTAATTAAGGCAACAAATACTGTACAATTAAGTAATTAATGAGTCGTTCATGGACTCAATCACAGGTTAATCAATCGGTCACTTTATATATACCAGCAAGAACCATATATTTATTTAATTCTCATATCAAACAAATTATCTAAAGTACTAAATTGACTTACTTTTCTGCATGTTAATAAGACATACAAAAATAGAAGTCACTTTTTATGGGTATCAACTCAATTACAGTTCAATTTGGATCTTAAACAACACCTTATGTGAAAATTATTAATTGATCAATCAAATAAAAATTATATGGTTAAGTGCTGCTGAAATAAGAAAACCCCCCACTACATAAAATAAACACATGTTCAGTCAGTTCACTACAAGGAAATCTCGGGAAACTGACGGTTTTTCTGACGGAAAAAAAATTCCGTCAGTAATTTATTATCACTGACGGACTACTGACGGAATACTGACGGGAAAATAAAACTGACGGATTATCCGTCAGTACCCGTCAGTAGAAAATGGCGCGTTGACTAAGTCAAAGACGGCAAAATTCACTGACGGGTACTGACAGACATTCCGTCAGTAAACACTACCACTGACGGAAATTCCGTCAGTAAAATGGGATATTACTGACGGAATTTCCGTCAGTATATAATAATAACAAGTCAAATTGAGTGACATTATTGCCTCAGTCAAACATATTCCTGGCGGAAATTCCGTCAGGACTTTTTTCGAAATCTTGGGAAGCTGACGGATTCCTGACGGAATTTCCGTCAGGATCTATCTGTTTATGTAAAAAATCGCACGAAGAACTCCGTCACTCTCAATTCATTTTTTCCCCCAAAACCTAACCCCCAAATCAATTAAATCCACACTTTCCGACCACCGGCTACCTAACTACCACCGGCTAACTTCCTCCGGCTACCACTTTCCGACCACCACATCCTTGGTAAGTTTAATTAACTATTTCATTCTCTCTCTTTTCTCCTTTTGTTAATTTATATGTTCCTTATTAGTTGTTTGTTGTAGATCCGACGACCACCACTAGCTACCTCCGACCACCACTAGCTACCTCCGACCGTCGACCGCCGCTACTTATTGCCGTCACTGCTTGTCGCCGCCGCATCTTGTCGCCGCTTTGTTATTTTATTTTCAACCTTAGGTACTATTTTTACCTTTATTTTAATTTCGCCCTCCGTCTTAATCATTTGTTTGTCTTTAATTGACGTAGGATAGTAGCCATTATTTTTTTTGTTAATGAGTTTTTTGTTGTTAATTTAATTTCGCCTTCCGTCTTAATTATTTGTTTGTCTTTAATTGACGTAGGATAGTAGCCATTATTGTTTTTGATAATGAAATTTTGGTTGTTGTTAATATAATTTCGCCCTCCGTCTTAATCATTTGATAATAAAATTTTTGTTGTTGTTAGTAGCTAGTTATTACATGTATTTTGTATGTTAAAATTATTACATGTGTTGATATTGACTTAGTACCCGTTCAAAAATTACTCGTTAGGAGTAATTTTTGAATAGTCCCCGTTTTGGGACTGTCTTTCTACGTTTCAAGTCACTTAGGTAGTAAACACATAACTTGTAATTTATTAATGAGGAAAGAGTTCGGTAACAATTCCTTTAATGTTTTCTGAATGCATATGTTGAGTAAATATTTATTCAACATTGTGTATTTAGAAAACAAAGGGGAATTGCTGCCGAATTTTTTCCTCATTAATAAATTACAAGTGGTGTTTGCTAGTGACTTGAAACGTAGATTGATGGGTTTAGGTTGGAGTGATAAGGACCCAATTGAAGAAACTTAATTTTACTTTGCATTGTAATTCAAAAAGTTTGCTCACGGTTTTTATATATTGAACTACCTAACAATTTCCATTGTATATAGCTTTTACTTATGGCAGGTGGGTTTATCAGACGAATCATAGGTAGCACTAGTCGTTCACGTCGTGCTGATGATGAGCGAAACGAGGAGGATGCTGCCTTTCACAAGCAGGAGCAGGAGCAAGAGCAGGTGGCGATCCCGACGACACAGCAGGAGAGTACGCGGATTATTCTGTCTCGCAATCCTGACATAGGCCAGTGGTAAGTGTCTAATTAATATATAGAATACTTTTATTATCGCTAACTTTATTTTATTATCACTTTTACGCTAACTTTTATTATCTTTTATTATCGCGTTCTAATATGTATCTTTTTCAGGTGGGACGACAAGCCGATCAAGCAATACGTTACTTGGTCTTTTATTCGTACCATAGGCCGAGAATACTTCACCAAATGGAGTGAAGCGAGCCACTACCAGCGTAGGCGGATGTGGGATTACTTTCAGGTATATTTTATTAAGGTTCTATCTATTACTTTCAAAACGTGTAGTTATACAATTTCAGCAATTACTAACAAGTTGTTTATGAAGAAATAGAATCATGTGAACTCGATCGATCCGAACTACGACCCGAAGCCCGAATGGCAGAAACAGGTCACAAGGCGGATTACCTCACTTGTTAATGGCCTCAAGTATAACAAAAATAGGCCGGATTGGGTGCCTGAAACTTGGTGGGAAAACATTAGAAATAGGCCCGAAAGCGATCCCGAATTTGACAAGAAGTCTAACATAGACAAGGTTAATAGACGGTCAGGTGGCGAGAAAGCTTTGGGCACCCATACTCTAGGCCGGAAGAGTTGTGCTGATGCGTTTAAAGAATTGGTAAGTCCTTTATTTTTTTTACTTCACAAATTGCATATTTTTTATGAAGGATTAATATTGCGGATATATCACTTAATGTTTTTTTACTACTTTCAGGTTGATCCTACGCCATAGAAATTGTTTGAGAAAACAAAAAAAACAAGAAGGGCGAGTGGGTTAATCCTAGAGCTGTTAAGACAAACGTAAGTTTGTCTTATAATTACTAAGAAGTTTTTTTTTTATATCCGATTTTAATACTCTTTATTAGCTTCGTTTTGTTTTGATTACTTAATGTTTTTAATTATATAATTTTTTTTATGTTGGTTCAGGAAGCTTACACCGAGGAGGTGAGTCAGCCAACGCCAACTGGCGAGACTCCAGACGAATTTCGTGCATTCTACAAAGCGGTAGATGGATTCGATAAGAAGTCGAGGCTCTTCGGGATGGGAGACAAGGGGAAAGAAGTGTGGTATGATCCACCATGCAACAAAAGTGGACGCAAATCTTTCTCCTACAATCCTACAGATTACACTCGATTCGCAAGTGAGAATACTCAAATGAAGGAACAATTAAGTGCACTTGCGAATGAACGAGAACATGAGAGAGCCGCCCGACTTGCCCTTGAAGCACAAGTACGGGTCAATCAACAACAAATGCAGAGCCAAGCCGCGCAAATGGCTGCCATGCAAGCGGCTATGATGAAATTTCTTCCCCCGGAATTCTGCAGCAACTTCCCTCCTCCACGTACAAGAGATGACAACGCGGACGACGGACACGGTTTTGGAGGAGGAACTGTTACCCCCTTAGGTTAGTAATTTATCATCTACCTAAGTTAGGGAACCCGTTGAATTTGTAAGCTTGTAAAAACAAAGTTGTATGAATTTGTTTAACATTTTATGTAATGAATTCTTTTTCCAATTTCCATCGATCTTCCCCTTTATTTTTATTGCCTTTTGTTGATTTCCGACCATGCGGTCGATGTGAGTATGAATTACCGCTTTGCGGTGAACGAATGTATTTTCTGTATTGCAGGTTTTGTTGAAATTTTCAACGTTTAAAACAATGCAAAAAACGCATTGTGGCTGGACAGCAGGTTGCTGTATCCAGCCACTACTCTATTAAGTACTGACGAATTTTCCGTCAGTAAAGTCAAGATTGACTTGACTGTACTGACGAAAAATCCGTCAGTAAAGCCAAGATAATGTTGACTTTCCTGACGGACAATCCGTCAGTACCGTCAAGTAAATCTTGACTTTACTGACGGACAATCCGTCAGTAAGTCAAGATTATGTTGACTTTACTGACGGATTTTTCGTCAGTACAGTCAAGTCAATCTTGACTTTACAGTTCAATTGCCTAACGAAACATCCGTCAGTAAGCCGTCAGTAATTTCACTTACTGACGGAATTTCCGTCAGAAGTCTTTTTTTCGTTACCAATTGAAGTGACGCGCGTTACTGACGGAAATTCCGTCAGTAATTGAAATTACTGACAGATTTTCGGTGTTACTGACGGATTTTGTCCGTCAGTTTCCCGTGTTCGTTTTGTAGTGGTTTATCCTATGAATTTTAACAGAAAAGGAATATCAGAAATCCTAAGCAAGTGGGGTCATTAATTAGAATAATAGGGTTATGAGATAATAGGGTTAACTGGATAAAATAACCACCCACTACATTGCATGCAGGACTGATTAAATTACTGCAAAAGCCTTTTTAACTGTTATTGCTTTACTATATAAACCCATGAATTCACTGAAAATTTACAATCATTTCACTCATACTGCACAATATGTCTCATCAAAATAAAGAAGTCACCATAGCCAATTTAGTTCGAAACATACGAAATGTAGAGGTTAATGTCCGGGTAGTTTGCTTATGGGTTAGAGAAAATCACAAGAACAAAGGTGAAATTTATGGAATGGATATGGTTTTGGTTGATCAATAGATGATACACTTACTATTTTGTCAAATTCAATCTTTTACCATTTTATTCTATACGCATTTTATGAATATTAATGATTGTACTTTGCAGGAGAATATTATCCAAGAAAGTGTGAGAAAAGCACTTATTTACAAGTTCAAAGGGAAAGTAGTCGAAGGGCAAACATATCGTATGGGCAAGTTCACAACTGCACAAAACTTGGGGTATATGAGGGCTACACGTCATGAATGCAGAATTTGGTTTGAATTCTCTACATATGCCATTGAAACAAAGGTTGAACTTCCCAAGTATGGGTTTCACTTTACTAGCTTTGCTGACATTATCCATGACAATTTACCACCAAACACATACATAGGTTAGTAATTATCTTATCCAACAATATACACTTTTCATAATGTCAATTTTTTTAATGCTAATTAACATTGTATATTTACAGATGTTGTTGGAGAATTTGAAACCTCACACCCAATTGTTATTTCGGGAAAAAAAAGGCAATGAATGGTCTCACATTGACTTAACGGATAATGAGTAAGTTATCATTCATATTAAGTTATTACGAATTTATAGCCTCTCTTTAACAAATGTTCAATTACAACTTTTCATATTTGTAGAAACAACAAGCTGTCATTTTATGTCTTTGGAGACTATGTTCGTCAAGTTGTGAAGATAATTAATGATTATGCTAATGTCAATGAAAGACCTATCATAGCACTTCAGTGTGTCTCTAGACCGAATGGAAAGGTAAAATGCATAGACTTTCTTTAAGCAATGTAAAAAGTTTTTGTTAATGATGATATAAAATAATTTATGCTAATTTACAGGTGATGTGCGTATAACAAGTACATTTAATGCAACTCACATTTATGTAAACCCAGATATAACATAAGTGCAAAAATTCAAACAGCAAATCATTGCAAGTGGATCACAGTCAAGTAGCTCACGCAGAACACAAGCAACAATTAGAGATTCGTCTATTTGATCACCTACAATGTTAAAAAAACTTAGTGAAATCCTTAAAGTTACCAAGGTTTAATTAAAAGTTGCCATTTCAATTTATTTCTTTACTAATTATTAGCACTCAACAATAACTACTATATAACAATAATGCAGGCATGAATATATAGCACAGTAGCAACAATTTCCGAGCTTGATGCAAACTTAAAGTGGTACTACTAATCGTGCAAGTTTTGTCGTGGAAAAGTCGGTTTATGGGATGACTTCTTATGGAGATGCACAAAAGACTTCTGCAAGGGAAGCAAAGAACCTATGACAGACGGCGTGCCTACGTCTGTTTTTTATAATATTAGATGCACTTCTTTACTTATAAAATTACACACTGTTTTTCAATGTTCCTTCATTCTTACCGTAAATCATTTGTTTAATTTGCTCCAGGTTAGGTATCACATAACTGATGACGATTTTGAAAATATCATTTTCCCAATGAAACCTGATGAAGAAATTTCTGCCAAGCTAATGCTCTTTGAGACACAACTTGAACCCCACATCAACAAAACTGCTGCTGAATGTATTTCAGATCTGAAAAAGGCAAGTAAATAACTCTCAATTATTTCAAAAAATATTGAACAATAATTTTAATACCATATCAGCAAAACAACTACTGATCATTGTATTTCAGATCTAAAAATTCAAATACAGAAGTCCCAATTATTGCAATAAATACATCAATTATTCTAATATAATGTGTTTTCAACTTTTTAGGCTGAAATTGAGGATGATATATACCACAAGAGCTGGAACTACTCGTAGGAAAGCAATTTGTTTGCAAACTAGAAGTGTCTAGAAGGTTTAACATAGAACAAAACTCAAATTGCTGTACAGCTCTAAGTATAACAGATGATCTTGAAACAATTGCATGGTGGAAAGCAAAATACAGTGCAGCAAAGGTAAGATACATGAACTACTACTATTTGAACATTTACATTTTGTAACACCCGCAAATGTACCCTATTTTTATAGTAAAAATATTTTACGGATACTTTTCAGAGAAATTTAGTTTTAGTTTAGAATTAAATTTTCCGTGTCGAATTTAGAATTTCCGAGTCCGTATTTGGATTTTACGCGAGATTTCAAGTGAATCACGTCTTAAGACGTCATTGACTTTTCCTTGACTTTTCCCACTTACTCTTCATATACTCCCTCATAACCTAATTTCCCTCACAACTCAACATCTTCTTCTTCCTCACCAAGAAACCCCAAATCCCTAGCCTCCATTTTCGATCAAGCTCAAAATCGTCACTACTCCTTCGTTACTCGCTTAAATTCACTAAGGTTCGTCTTATTCCTTCCCTCTCATCTTCCTCTATCCGTATTGGTAATAAAATTACCGTCTTTCTCGCTTTTCAATTTATCCGTCTTTCTCAAAGGTGAATTATATTCATCTTTTGTCGTCTTTGTTTAGGTGGAGACTTTCTAGACCCCGACAAAGTTTACTATCTAGTGGAGGAAGGTTTAGAAATCGTTTAAAGACGCATAAAGGTAACGGTGAAGGGTTACTCGATATCATTTACGTGTTTTACGTGTTTTCCATGTTAGGAATCGTATTTAGAATATGACTAGTAAGCTTAGAAATTGTGTTGATGATGATACTTGTTGTTTGTTGAGAATTGATATGAGAATTGATGATTTATGATAATAGTTGATGATGGTTGAGTTTAGAACAAAATGGAGATGTCTTGACCCAAGTCACGGTCGTGAAACTCATGTCACGAGCGTGAAATGAGTGGCTGGCCAAATACCCTTGCGTAACAGACAGTTTCACGAGCGTGACATACAAGTCACGGTCGTGACGACTGCAGTTTCACTGCACTGACTCCTTTACGTAAAATGATCATATCTCCTTCGTTACTTGCTTGTGTTGGGCTTGTGACCTACCGTTGGAACCGTAAGAGGATAAGCTATCACCTCCACTTAGAATTTCTGCATTTGAATGTCTAGAACTCTAGTTATGACCGTTTGAAGTGGACCCTTGTTTTAGTTAGTTTCCAAACTTGTTGTTTTGAGATAAGATCTATGTTTCCTATTTATTATGCTTATTAAACTTGGTCTAATGCTTATGTATCATGTATTGATTCATGTTTATCATAGTTACATTTATATAATGCCCTATTATCATGCTTGGTGACGGTTTTTCATATATCCCACTTTGAGTCGGTTTTTACAAATGTTACTGTTTGAGCACTAATTTCCTATGTGCTTGGTACTCTCATTCCCTTGGCTACCTCCACGTTCGTAAGGCTGGAATGTCGGAACGGGGAGTGTATCCTTACTGCTTAATTGCATGTGTTAGTGGGCATATGATGACGTTGTTGGGAGGCGAACGCTTTGCGTTGATCGACCCGGCCGTCAAATGTTGTATACTTGCAAGGTGGTGTCATTTGCATGTAGCGTACCGCTTGTTATGAGGCTTATGCTCTTTTCCGCCTCTTTCGTGAATGTCGACCGAATTTGGGGTACTCGGCGTCTATGATTGACCGAGTCTTGGATGTGGAACGTCTTACCACATGTCGAATCGGGAAATGTCTTATTCCGAGAGTCTGGCCAGATTTAGACTAAGGACCGTATTATTATCGTCGTCCTACCGGGAGGAAATTAGTCTACATCTACGAAATGTAGCATCGTGTATGCGTTCAGGGAAATGTCTTATCTCGTGGATGACTTTTAATCATACTTGCCATGTACACGGTGCTAGTGCGTTTCATTTACCGTGAGAGATGTCGTCAATGTATTGGTATGTTTGGATGGATGATTACATGATTGATTATTCGTGATCATTGGGTGACTTGGCATGGTTTGTTTGTCGAGTCTCAATCTTATCAAACTTATACCGCTAACGGTGAGATGCAAGCCCTAGTGAGCGTATTCGGTTGCCTAAGAGTGTCTTCCCCGAGTCTTATCTATAGCATGATGGTTACGGATTGTACTTCATATGCTCTTATCATTATATATTGAATTGCCTATCTATCCTTATCGTATTTCACATGTATATCTATATATGCATGCTTCTACTTTTGTATTTCCTTTTATGTACGTTTAATGTGATATGGCTGGGAGAACCCGGAGTTACTCCCCACTGACTGTGGCGTTCATGTTTTTCATGGATGAACAGGTTGCTTGATTGGATGGCTTTTTGCTAATGTGGTATTTTGGGTTCGGGTGTGAGCTAGCGGGCGTTGGCCTGGATGAATCACCTCTAGCCGTTGTTTAGCTAGTTTGCTAATAACTTTGATGTTTGATACATTTTGAGAGACTACGTCTCTTTGTAGTATATTCTATTTTAGTTTGTATTTATTTGACATTCCTCGTATTTCTATCTTGCATGTAAAAAGTTTTAAAAATACCGTATCTTCCGCTATATTAATCACATGCTTGTATGTTTTATTTCTGCATTCGCGAGGGTTGTCACACATTTCTTTTTGTCTCCTAACCCAATTTAAAAATAAATACGGAAAATTCACGTGGTACCCCTAAACTTTGTCATTTTGTACATGGTACCCTGTATTTTAAGTTTGTGCACATGTCATCCTTCACGTTTTATTTTTATGCACAACATGTCCTTTTGGTCGCTTTAAAAAACTTCAATTGAGCATAACCCTTGCACCGGAAAACGGATTTGACTAATTTTTTGTCCTGAAAACATTTTCTTGTAATAATCTACGGTTTGTGAAAAAAAAAATTGTCGACTAAGATTTTATGAGGTGTTTTTCTCGCGAAACCTAAAATCGCCCATTATTTCGATCTTAAATTTTCGATTGACCATTTTTTGTTTGATCAAATTATAGATCTCGAAGAATTAATCAATTTAAAATTTTGTTTTGGCAAATTCTGATTTCTGGTTTACGATTTACGCTCATTTAAAGATCTTAAAAATGATAAAAGGGCATGTCATACTTAAAAATAAAACCTCAAGGTTACTATGTGCACAAAATTGAAAAAATGTATACCACGTGCAAAATGACAAAGTTTAGGGGTACCACGTGAATTTTCCGAAATAAGTATTGTACTATGCAGCAAGAATATTCTGGTCATGGGGAAAATGAAGTAACTGCAAGTACTTCTAATTACATAACACCACAAAAACGTCTATTTGAAGAGGTTATTGACTGTGACAAGTGTGAAGACAAAGGAAAATCGCCATTGGCAGATCAGTGTTCCGTAGCCAAATTTCCTCTGAAAGTCAAAGTAGAGAAGAAGTAAAGAAACCTGAAGCTATGAGAACAACAACTTTTATAGACCTACAAATAATTGAACATCTAATTTTCTTACAATTAAACGTGAACAAATATAGTTCATCAACAATAGATCTACGAAAATATATAGCATAAATTACTTCAAATAGTACATCATTTATAGTTTAAATAGTCATACTTAATGTCACAATGGAACAAGTTGAAAGTACTAGATCTACAAATATAGTATTAACAAGATCATGAACATACCATTCTGATTTCGAACATGCAGTGTCAAATCTCTTAGTCGTTTGAGTTTAAGGTTGTATAAGATAGTAGATGAGTGAAGAAGACAAGAAGAAGATTATGTAAGCTGGTGGTGAGGAGGAGAGTCTGATTAGGGTTCCATTTTTCTTTGAAAACTGAAGATTATGTAGGCGGCGACTGCTGGTTGTTGTGTTTCATTATTTGGTTAGGGTTTGTTGTCTGAAAAATGAAGGTGGGTTGTGTTTATATAGGGAGTCTGAATTAGGGTTTCATTTTTCTTATGGGCTAGTCGCCTCTTATGGGCCATGGCTTACCGTCTTTAATTGTCTGAACGCCTCAAGTGGGCTGAACTCCTCAAATGGGCCATATTTCTCATTTCAGACCAAATTAGGGTAGGTCAACCATGTTTGTTGGGCCAGTTTTCTAAAAAATATAGTTGCTCCATAAATGTGTAAATAAATAAACACAAATTTCTCATTTCAAACCAAATTTTCGTCTAAAGTCTTAAAACGGGTCATGTTATGACAGAAACGAGAAAGAATAAATACAGAATAATAAAGACAATAACACACAAATTTACGTGGTTCACTAACAGTAAGTCTCATTTCAGACGGCCATTTCCGTCTGAAGCTTTCAGACGGTCCATATGTGTCGATTTTATGGTCAGATGCTAACGGTCACATTTTTGGGTAAAAATGTGACCGTTTACATGTGTTGTTAAAATGGTGACATATGGCCCGTATGAAGGCTTCAAACGGAAATCGCCGTATGAATTGACAATTCGTGTATAAATTATTAGTAACTCTCATTAGTTAATATTATGAGTATATACAAATTACGAGCTATGTGATACTTTATGAGCTAGGTGCATTGAATTTTTAATGTAGAGTATATTATAATTATAATTTTTGTACAAAATATAATTTTAAGCTAATTTGATTTTTTCTATCATGATGACATATGATTTTTTCTTCAAAAAATCTCTAATGGTTTAAATATATGTCTTAAATATACAGATCATGTGCTATCTCCACCATTTTTCAATCATCAACAAAATAGAAATATAGACATCCGTATTTCTTCTTTTTCTGATATCAGTAACATTCTTATACTTTCTATTTTATTTCTTTCTATTTTATGCATTTTCACTTTTCATATTCTATTGTTAGTCGAGCATTTGGATCCGCAAATGGCAAGGAAAAGACGAAAAAACATTTTATCTACAAAACGATCGACTCGAGGATTGTCGATCAATCAAGAAAATGTAATGCCTTCTCCTATATCGCCCGCCTCCCAATCTAAGGCGGCAAGGGACACAAGAAAAACTATTCTTAGTGCAAAACGGATGGGCCATGGCGTAGATTTGATTAATACTTCATACGAACATACAAGAACAACTTTCAATTCCATATCAGAAGGTATATTGTATTATGTTTATTTTAGATATATATTTATATATTTGTGTATCTTATATGCATTTATATTGAATAATAATATTCAGTTTCATGTTTTCAGGTAGTACTAGCAAAGCAAGTAGTTGCAATACAACTACTCATGATGATATGTCAATTAGAGTTTCTGAATTGGTGATAAACTTATGTATGGAATTCGAAAATGATCCAATGACATCTGATCAAGAAGATGGACCAACTACTCCCGATTTGTCATCACATTTGATACAAAATGGTATACATATGTATTTATGTTATAATGTTTAAAATTTTAAAATGTTTGAAATTTTTATAATATTTGAAAATTTAAAATGGTTTACAAAATTGTTGTGATGTTTGAAATTTTTTGTATATATTTTTGTTCAAATTTAACAATTTATCTTATGTGTTATTTCAGCCGTTCATAAATATTGGGATATTGGTGATCCTACATATGAGTGTAAACGATGTTCAACACAAATGTGGTATGCTGAAAGAGTGCGTAAGAATAGAAATTCAAAAGTGCCTACATTCACGCTATGTTGTTTGGATGGAAAAGTTAAACTCCCATTTCTACAAGAACCACCATGATTGTTAGTTGATCTACTATGTCATCGTCATCCTCTAAGCAGACATTATCTTGATAATATTCGGGCATATAATGCTATGTTCTCTTTGACATCTATGGGAGGAAAAATTGATCATTCTGTTAATCGGGGTAGCGGTCCTTACACTTTTCGAATGGGTGGTCAAAATTTCCATCTCATAGGCAGTTTACTTCCTGAAGGTCACAGTAGACCAAAGTTTTGTCAGCTGTATATTTATGATACGGAGGACGAGATTCAAAATCGAAAAAATGCTTTCAGATATAAAATTAATTATCGCTATTGTTATTTATAAATTAGTTTTCTGTTTTATGTTTTCTAATCTTGACAAAAGTATTAACGTTTGATTTTGCTTTACAAGTCAAAATCTGCAGAAACGTTTTACCGATGACCTCATCCAGTCTCTTCAAAACATGGTTGACGCGAAAAATCCTTTATCAAACGTATTTAAAAAGGCTAGAGATAGATTATCTTCAGATATTGATGGAGAAGTTAGCATAAAGCTTATATACAGAAGACAAACAGACGGGAGAACATACAATTGTCCAACGGCTTCAGAGGTTGCTGCACTTATTGAAGGAGACATTGGGCCAACTATGGAAGAAAGAGACATTATTGTTCAAAAACGATTTGGATCTCTTAAACGAATTTCTGAGCTTCATCCTTCTTATTTGCCGCTACAATATCCATTACTATTTCCATTGGGTGAAGACGGTTTTGTTGGAGTAAGTGTCCTCAACAATAGTGCGATCACATAATTAAATCTCAATAATAATAATACAAAAGGGATGATGAATATTATAGTCAACTGGTCAACATAAATCGGTAACGATTGGCTCAATTGAGTTTGACATTACTGTCGTATGACGGTGGTGATCAGTTGATCCCTTGAGGTCACGCCTAAAGGACAATTCCCTAATCATGTACATTAATTAATTGTATATCGATACAGATTAATTAATCCCTTAATTTGAACAGGTTAAAGTGAGAATTATATCTTATTGTAATATGATTAAATAAGATTCATTTTTAGTAATTTAATTGTTATATTACTAAGAATGCATTATGTTTATGAAACATTTGAGATAAGCAAAGTTGGTTAATTATAATTACAAATTGTTGTAGATTATATTAACCAAATATGAGATGACCCATTTTATTTACATGTAATTATAAAATGTGACTTAAAATGTTAAGTCTAATTTATTTGTTATGAAATTGCATTTAAATTAGTTAAATGTACATTTATAAGCTTAATTACATGTTACATGTCACATGTCACATATGTGACAAATGACAAAATCACAAAATAAAATGGACACCCATTTTATCATGTATGCACCGGTTTTTGTGGGTAGTATAGGTGTTTAGGTACTTATTATTGTTCTAATTAAGATTAGACAATATCATGACAAACCTAAAGCCTTTAACCTAGTCTAATGCTTTGTTAAGAACAAAAGAAAAAGGCACCCACCCTTCCCCATGTAGAGGGTGGCCGGTTGGAGCATGCAAAAGGAAGAAGATTTTTCCTTCTTATACACACTACTTGATCTCATAAGAGTATTCTTGTTCATCTCTCTAAAATCTTCACTTCTCACTCTAAATAACAAGCTTAAGAAGCTTTAAACATCTTATGTTCTAAGATTACTAATAAAATTACTAAGAGTAGTAATAGTGTTTATTAGTCATATTGTTAAGGGTTACTACATAATATACTAGTGTAGTATTTTGTAGGATTTAAAAGGGGTTGTCTTGGGTGCAACTAATTGGAGAGTTTCTAATTTGAAACTTGGAAGATCATCCTTCTTATTTAAGCTCAAGAACAATATTTGGAATGTGTCCAAATATTGTGCCCATATTGTTTATATTCAATGTAAGGAAAATGTTTCTTCTTATCTTTGTCTTATTTTGTTATGCATGCATACTTAGTTTAAGAGTAAACTAATTGTTAAATGATATTAGAAATGTCTAATATCGAGTTTAAGAGACTTACAAGCGGTATCAAGAGCCAAGGTTGTTGCATGCATAATCGATTTTTAGTTTTTTCGAGTTATTGTAACTTAAAGAAAACTAGTAATTTGTGTTTTATAAGATAAAATCACAAAGTTATTTGCATGTCAATATGTTCTGGTCCTAATATGATTTAAGGTCATTTTGATGATTTTTGGAAATTTATAGTGCTCAAATATGATTTTTAGTGTTTTTATTACATTTTAATGAGTAAAATGATGTTTAAAATGCTAAAAATAGTTAGACTTATCTTCTGACCTTGAAATGTTTACAAAATATCACACATACATTTTATTTACTGTATGTAAAATTTCGTGTGAAGTGGACTTATTTCGTATGATTTATGATTTTTATATGATAAAAAGGAATAAATAAAGGTTAGATGGTTAAAAATACTTCCGCTTTGAGTATGACCATGAAATTTTAGTATGTTGTCACATGAATATTTTATTGTTAGAATAGAAAATTTGAGACTAATGTGATTTGTCCAGCATGATTTATGAAGTTTTAATGTAAAAATGGCATTAATAGTGACTTATTTAGAAAATAAAGCTAAAATAAATTTCATGTCAAGAGAAAATTTTTCCTGGTTGCATAAACGTCCCACATTTCAGATCTAAATTTGAAAATTTAATATGATTAATTTTCGCATGCTTTATGTATTTTATTTGATAAAACCGATAAAGCGCAACCGATTTTTCTCAAAAACGATTCAAAATTTTTAACCATGATTTTTGACATTATGAGTGTCATGGAAATGTTCCAGAATGTAAAAAAATTTAAAATTAAAATTTTGAAATTATTGTAATTAAATTTGGATTTATTTGATTAAAATATGATTTTAAAGTCTAAAATGAGCAATTATATAACAACAAGTTGAATTATTGTCAAAATTTGAGTAATGACTAATTTTTGAGGCCTAAATGAGTTGGGATAATTAACTTGGACTTAAATATGATTTAAGTATTGTTTGGTGACTTTAAAGTGTTATCATCACACATTTCCGTAAAACCGGGTTATATTCAATATAAACCGTAATATAGGGCGATTTGGCATTTAACATGAGCATGTTTTATATACATATTATAATGCTGCATTTTTATTTATGAATGTCATATTTTCAGTTTATGAATGTCATATTTTGGTTTATGTAATTTGGAATTATGTGATTTTATCTTAGTATGGCCTTAGTTTTAATCGATATTGCCCGAAATGTAAGGGAATATTGATTCGGTTGTAATTTAATGTGATCTCGTATCACTTTTATTGTATTATTTTATTTTTACAAATGTATAATAGGAAATTATTGTAATTTTATTTTATATTTTGTAACTTATTGTAAAACCGGAGTTTCCCAAAGACGGTGCCATTCGGAAAGGAGTTGCGAGAGAGATAGACGGTGACCTTGGGAGGCGTACTTATGCAGTTCAAGGGACCATAGGAGTTGGTTTCCGAATTTGTAATAGAATATATGATTTTCTATTCTAGGAAAGGCCATACTAGAAGTTTTATTTTTGCATTTTATTTTATATGTTTGCATGCATTGCCAAATCGCCATAACATGACATGCATATTTAATCGAGTATTCGACCGTGTCAATTATAATTATCGTTGATTCATCGATTTAGTTCACTTAAACGAGATAGATAATAAGTTGTCATCACCTCTCATAATAAATAATTGAGATCAAGCCTTACCAAATGTAGAACCCACGAATCCCAATTTCGCAAGGAAGTAGGCTCGGCTCACCGGGGTGCTAAACTTGTTACGTTGGGTAAGTGGGGTAATAAATGTTATTATTTCGAAATTTGGATTGAGCTCAACGGAAGTATTCGCGACCGTAGCCGCATGTGTTCCGGGATAAAGATAAATATTAATGTAATATTATCGACCGAGAGTTCTAATGTAGAATCGATTAAAGAGTTAATCCACCGAATTATGTTAATGAGGGATGAATCGGCTTACCGTGCCCAAGTTGATATGAATTTGGATCTCGGAATCATTTATAATAGTTGGGTAAAGGTCACTATTTAAATGCTAAACTTGTTTAAAATGTTTACAAGTATATTTAAAATGATAAATGTTGACATTTCCTTTATGTCTAAAATTCGTAGTTAATATTGTTTAATTCGCAATGGCAAATGCTAATTTGTCCACCACCACCTATGCTCCAACTCTCACAAATGCCTCTTGGCTTCGATCCTTCATGGATCGATGCAAGTTAGAAAAGAATGGCGCTAATTTTCCGATTGGGATATGCAACTCCGTTTGGCCACGGAAGGTGGCGACATGTTTCGTTACCTTGCCAAGGCCTCTCCCACCGCACCTAATGAAAGGTCAACCGCCACGCAAGGCGAGCCTATGAGGCTAGCCACAAAGAGTCCGCAATGATCAAAAACATTTTGATCTTCTCGATGGAGGCCGATCTTCAAGGAGTGCCATAAGATGAGCACGGCCTATGAGATCTATGCCAAGCTTGTGACCATGTTTTTTCACAAGCTCCTATGATCTTACAATATGAGACGGCTTCCACATTATTCAACATGAACCTAAAAGAGGACCAAAAGTTAGCCCTCATGTACTCAAATTGATTAAACATGTTGAGACTCTTAAATTGCAAGGGGTGACCATTCCCGAACAACTCGTTATCAACCGAGTCTAACATTCCTTGGGAAAAATCAAAGCATATGTGAAGTTTAGGGTAAACTACAATATGCATAACATGAAAAACCTCTCTTCATGAATTGCACAAGATGCTCGTGCAAGCCGAGAGAGGCATGGGCTAAATGTTAGCACTTACAAGGATGTGCTTCATATTAATAAAAGGAGCAAGGGGAAGTTCAAGAAAAGTGGTAGTAAAGGGAAGAAGCCCTCCACCTTCAAAGGAAAGAAAAAAAAAACTATTGAGAATAGGTCACCCAAACCTAAGAAAGGTGCCTCAACCGAGGACAAGTGCCATTATTGTTATGGAATAGGGCATTGGAAGGGAAATTGCACTAAATATCTAGGAGATATCAAAACTGGAAAGATGTTTCAGTTGGTAATTTATCCCTATCGTTTATGTTATGATCTCAACTTTGGTATATAGATACGAGTTGTGATTCTTACCCTATTTAATTGTAATTAGGGCATCCTAGCAAGGATAAAGGCTAGGACAAGCAAGCCTAAGAAAGCTCTTCAAGGGAAGCTAAGGTAGCTACCCATGATTGAAGACCTATGGAAGCTTGGTCTCATTTTGAATTGTCAAAATTTTGGGATGTATTTTGAGACATTGTTTTTAGAACTTTTATAATTTCCTTGTTTGACATGAAAATTTGTTCAATTCCTTTTATTGACATTGGTTGTAATTGGATTTAGTGACTTGGTTCCAACCCAAGTCATTCGGTTTGTTGAAACTTTTTAGTTCTAAGAACTTGTCATCATACTCTTCTTGCACTAATAACATAAATTGTATCGACTCAAATTGATCATGTTAGTATTATGATGATTGGATCATTATAATAAGTTCTAAAGCTAAGAATTCGATTCTTATTTTGAAATATCAATTGTTAAGTCAAATTGAGTTATTGAACTCAAAGTAGGGAGTCTACCAAACCAATTGGCCACACCATTTATAAAGATTGTAATTGACATGAATATGACTTCACCTCTTTAGCTTATAGAACTTGTCTATTTCGAAGCTAAGATTCGATGTCTTTACGATAAAGTCTTTTGTAGATCACTTAAGGTCATGTTGTGATACTTCTACCTCCCTCACGAGTATGAGTACAAATTTGTTTGTGGCTCATAAGGCTACCTTTAAATAAAATAGTTGTATTTTTCTAAAGATAGAGTGGGAGAAAATAAGCCACAACGAAAAACCTAGTTAAGAACTAGTGAGAAAACCAAAAGAAAATGTTCTTAGGTTAGACTCAAGACTAGTGAGGAGACCAAAAGAAAGCGTTCTTAGGTGAATCCTTAGACTAGTGACGAGACCAAAAGAAATTGTTCTTGATATAATAAGATTATGATCTATGAAGTGGAAGCACCTAGAAATTTTGAATTTCGATTTTCCAAAAGAGACTTATGAAACTAAACAGAATCTATGCAAATGAATGACATATTTGGAGTTGTCCAAAATCATTCTATAAACTTGAAGATGTTTTAATTGGAAGTGTCCAATTATAGTTGCATGGATAGACATGTAGATGTCTACAAAAGCCAAGTTAATGCGTAACTAAGCTTAGATCCAAATCATCAATGAAATACCTCATAATAGGTGTGTACAAGATACACATCAAAACCACATGTCCAAATAGGGATTTGGAATAGGATGTGTACATGACACAAGCCTATTGTATGTATCTACCTAGAGGTTATGATGATATTTTCTATTATAAGATATAAGAAGGGTTTCACTTGAATTGTCGAAAAGTCATGTATAGACATGAAATTCAGTGGGAGTTAAAGTCATGTATAGACATGAAGTTAAGTGGGAATTTAAGTTATCATGTAAAGACATGAAGTTCAGTGGGAGAAATTGTTTTCCACGTGAATGACGTTTCACTCATTAAGAGTGACATATTACCTTTTTGAAAGGAGTGGTTGGATTTTAATGTTGGATGAAAGAGGGCAACATGTATACTAAAATCAAAATCTATTGTGGAATAGAAGATTTTAGCTTGGCATTTAAAAGGGATCTTATATCGATAAGATCCTTAATATATTCAACAAGTTAAATAGGTTGTTTATGTTGATAAAAGTGGGATCACTATGAAAGGGTCATAGTCATCCACTGAACCTAAGAATTGTTGATCACATGAGACCGATCATGTATGCCATTACATGCACATACCTAAATGAATTGTATGCTGGGAGCATGACAAACCTAAAACAAAACAATCCACATGAGAGTCATTGGATAGCCTACGAGAACATCCGTAGAGTTCTCGAGGATAACTAGGGATTCACTCTTATGTTTGGTAGAGAAAACTTGGATATATGGTAAAAGTTACACAACCCAAATTCCCAAACTTATAAAAGGATTTATCGAAATCCTAGGCGTACTTTTGTTATAAAAGAAGCGAATATCTAAAAGGATGATTGAAGAGTCAATCATTATAAATTCTACAAATATAGACCTAGTACATTATGATGAGGATAAAGTGGTTTAAAAGGAACTAATGGTAGATCCTTTCACCTAAATACCTATCAGTTATCATGATAACGAGTGGGAGCATCTTTCAAGATAAATAGCCCAACACTATATAGAGATCTAGACATGTATGTAGATGAATTCATGTTATTAGAAATAACGTTGGATGGAAGGAAAAGTAATTCACAAGGTTGAAATAAATGAATATATGGTATATTCACTACCCAAGCCTTTATTGCATTTAATAAGATCGTCATGAATTGTCATGGAGGAAATATACTTTAGATTATATGATATGAAGTAATAACATTGTGTTGATTGTTCATATATGATAATTACATTTAATCGTTTCAGTTTCTAAAACTCGTTTTGTGCTTTGTTATATCTAAATGGGTTGTAGAGACAATTTTGAACCCCATTAAAGTGGACTGTATTAACATTGCATTAACCCATAGTCACTTATATGAGGTGACATCTCGAAGTGACTAGATTGTGTTGCGATTGATGGCAAGTTCAAGTGTCATAGGGTCATAGTGATGACCAATCGATCACATAGACAGACTGTGAGGGACAATCTGTCGGGCAGTGACCGCTTATAGAATTCTGGCAATTCTTGTAGCCTGGTCGTGGCAAGAGCTACTAGTATTCTTTTGAGTCAATTCTTTGACTAAAGACTGTTCGCCTAAGGTGGCACAGTTTCAGAGTAACTTAGATTTATTCTCTACGACTTTCGTAACTGGGGTCAAATGGACATCTTTTGGGTCATGATGAGCTGTGGCTATTCGAAGGGAATAGTGCGATAGGAATTGTCCACCCCTTGTCAGGGTTGTTTTAAATCTCAAGGCCACTCGAGGAGGAGTAAGCTGAAAATGCGTGGCCACGCTCGGAAGGTATCTATGGTAGATAATTCTGGTCAGACAGTTACTCTCCAGATCGAGGAAACCACTCTTGATATGATCAAATGCAAGTACGACCTGCAAGACACCTTGCATTGAGTGGGAGATATGTAATAGGACAAGAGAATTGGTGACGCACACTTGTCTCGGACAAGTGGGAGATTGTTGGAGTAAGTGTCCTCAACAATAGTGCGATCACATAATTAAATCTCAATAATAAGAATACAAAGGGATGATGAATATTATAGTCAACTGGTCAACATAAATCGGTAACGATTGGCTCAATTGAGTTTGACGTTACTGTCGTATGACGGTGGTGATCAGTTGATCCCTTGAGGTCACACCTAAAGGACAATTCCCTAATCATGTACATTAATTAATTGTATATCGATACAGATTAATTAATCCCTTAATTTGAACAGGTTAAAGTGAGAATTATATCTTATTGTAATATGATTAGATAAGATTCATTTTTAGTAATTTAATTGTTATATTACTAAGAATGCATTATGTTTATGAAACATTTGAGATAAGGAAAATTGGTTAATTATAATTACAAATTGTTGTAGATTATATTAACCAAATATGAGATGACCCATTTTATTTACATGTAATTATAAAATGTGACTTAAAATGTTAAGTCTAATTTATTTGTTATGAACTTGCATTTAAATTAGTTAAATGTACATTTATAAGCTTAATTACATGTTACATGTCACATGTCACATATGTGACAAATGACAAAACCACAAAATAAAATGGACACGCATTTTATCATGTATGCAGTATGCACCGGTTTTTGTGGATAGTATAGGTGTTTAGGTACTTATTATTGTTCTAATTAAGATTAGACAATATCATGACAAACCTAAAGTTTATAACCTAGTCTAATGCTTTGTTAAGAACAAAAGAAAAAGGCACCCACCCTTCCCCATGTAGAGGGTGGCCGGTTGGAGCATGCAAAAGGAAGAAGATTTTTCCTTCTTATACACACTACTTGATCTCATAAGAGTATGATTGTTCATCTCTCTAAAATCTTCACTTCTCACTCTAAATAACAAGCTTAAGAAGCTTCAAACATCTTATGTTCTAAGATTACTAATAAAATTACTAAGAGTAGTAATAGTGATTATTAGTCATATTGTTAAGGGTTACTACATAATATACAAGTGTAGTATTTTGTAGGATTTAAAAGGGGTTGTCTTGGGTGCAACTAATTGGAGAGTTTCTAATTTGAAACTTGGAAGATCATCCTTCTTATTTAAGCTCAAGAACAATATTTGGAAGGTGTCCAAATATTGTGCCCATATTGTTTATATTCAATGTAAGGAAAATGTTTCTTCTTATCTTTGTCTTATTTTGTTATGCATGCATAAGATCTACTTAGTTTAAGAGTAAACTAATTGTTAAATGATATTAGAAATGTCTAATATCGAGTTTAAGAAACTTACAAGTTTTAAACTAGGTATCTTACATACTGAACCTTCTCTTACGGTTAACAAGAGAAAAAAAACCTCGAAATAAGCTGACTATGCGAGAGTGGGTTGCGTTTTGGATTCAAGATCGACCTTTGTCAGTTGAACATCCCAAATTGTTGTTGTCGGGTAGACTGTATCAACAGTTCTTTGTAGATACTTACTTAATGGTTCAGTCTCACAGATTATCCTTTATTCGTTTCAATCAACCTTTGTTGAGAGCAGAAACGTACAACAACATTTCAAATGCAGTTGAATGCGGAAACGTTGGACCGTCTTCTATTGGAATTCGGACCATTATACCTTCAACTCACGTAGGAAGTGACAGTTACATGAGAGAAAATTATCGAGATACAATGACTATTTGTAAATGGAACGGTTATCCTGATTTGTTCACAACGTTCACGTGTAACCCCAAATGCCCAGAAATAATTAGACTGGTTACTAAAAAAGGAGTCAGGGCTGAGGATAGGCCAGATATCTCATGTCGAGTGTTTGAAATTAAACTCCAAGAGTTGATTTGTGACTTGAAAGATAAAAACGTCTTTGGAAAAGCAACCTCAGGTGATCTATCAAGTTTATTTTTCAATTTTACACGTTACTTTATTGAAATGTATTCAATTTAATAAATCAATATGATGCGAAATGAGATAGCATTCGACTAAGTCAGGCATTTCCGAGACTTAATTATTGTCTTTAATTTCAGTTAATAAAAGGGTGTTAATACCCTATTTAGTCTACCTCTTAATTCATGTTTATTACTGCAATTAGGAGCTTTGAATTGTTGAGTTTATTAGTTTTAATTAGCTAGTTTAAGGCTCAATAGTTGTCCTTTGGGTTGCCAAAACGGCTGCCATTAGGAGCTATTTATAGCTATCATTAGTTTGTAATTCAATCATCCAGAAATTTACAAAAACTTGTGTTATCAAATGGTTTTCTTGGTTAGAGAACAAAACTTGTTCGTTTGAAACGCGTTTTTCAATCGATTTTCGGGTTGTTGATCAATAGATCTTGATCTCACCCTTCTTAGTTGAGTAATAGGTCTTATTCAACAAGGTTTTATCCCAATCAATCAAGGGCAGCCCGTACCTAGTACGTTCGGTCCGCTCTATCTCTCATTAATTCGATTTCCGCTGCTAAATTCGTATCACAATATTAACAAATTACACTTTAAATTAATTGCAGTGGTATATACTGTTGAATTTCAAAAGCGTGGACTCCATCATGCTCATATATTGCTTTTCCTACATCGAGATGATAAGTTTGTAGAAGCGGAGGATATTGACAAAGTCATCAGTGCTGAGATACCCGATCCAACTGAAAACCCATAGTTATTTGATGTTGTGAAAGAGTATATGATTCATGGGCCGTGTGAGGAAGAAATGAAGAATTCCCAAATTCACCGTGTATGATTGGTAATAAGTGTGCTCGATATTTCTCGAGAGGACCTCATAAGAGAACAACAGTTGATGGTCAGGGTTATCAAGGGAAAATGGAGTGGAATTTGAAAAGAATGGATTTCCCATCGACAATGGATTTGTTGTACCGTACAATGCTCAACTTTTGTTGTAATATCGTGCACACATTAATGTCGAGTGGTGTAATCAATCAAGGTCTATAAAATATTTGTTCAAGTATATAAACAAAGGTGTCGATCGAGTGACCATGCAATCATCTCATATGTGGCGTAATGATGAGAATCCCGAGCAGATAGATGAAATACGAAGATTTTATGACTGTCGATATATATCAGCATGTGAATCCGTGTGGAGGATATTTTCTTTTAAAATTCACTATAGAACACCTCCCGTTGAGCGTTTGCGCTTCCATCTCCCAAATGAGTAAAATGTTGTTTTCCATGATGAAGATCCAATTGATTCTGTATTAGATAATCCAACAGTTGGATAAATTGGATGGATTGTAATAAACAAGTGAAGGAAGCCAAAGAACTGACGTTCCCCCAATTTTCAACAA
Organism: Heliosperma pusillum; assembly: GCA_022085475.1. Taxonomy (NCBI): domain Eukaryota; kingdom Viridiplantae; phylum Streptophyta; class Magnoliopsida; order Caryophyllales; family Caryophyllaceae; genus Heliosperma; species Heliosperma pusillum. Next base: position 19,487 of record JAIUZE010000848.1, on the reverse strand, counting down.
AGTTTGTTTGGAACCTTACTTACGAAAGTGGACAAAAAGAGAACAGTGGTTTGCGTTAGGTAGATTGTAGCATGTTTCTCCTAACTGTGGAGAACTTTATTTCATGCGCACAATGTTGAACTTTGTTAAAGGCCCAACGTGTTTTGAAGAAAATTAGAAAATTAAATGGTACTGTACACTCGACATATCGAGAAGCGTGCTATGCATTGGGATTACTTGGAGATGATAAAGAGTATATAGCTGCAATTGAGGAAGCGAGTGATTGGGGGTCTGGTGTATATTTGCGGAATCTTTTTGTCACTTTGTTACTAACTGGTGTTATGGCAAGGTCGGAGATCGTATGGGAAAAAACATGGAAACTTCTTTCCGACGATATTCAACTTCGACAACGTCACATCACAAGAAATCCTGGTTATATTTCCTATCCTTTCACATATCAGTCCTTATACATAGTTTCTAAAACAATAAAACTATCTGTTGTTATTCAGTCTTATTTACATCAGTACAGTTTTTTCATAACTATAGATTTACTACTTAATTTTTTTTGTAATCCCCTATTTATTTAATATTTAACAGAGTTAGTTATAAGCGATGAGGACTTAAAGAATTATGATTTGCTTGATATTGAAGCATCTCTTCGGAGTAACGCATCTACTCTACGTAGGTTCGATGGAATGTCATTCCCTGTATCTTCAACTAATTCTGAGCATTTTAATACGTTGCTTGCCGATGAGCTGTCATATGATAAAAATTCTTTGCGTGAAGAGCATAAGAAACTTTTATCTTCAAAGACGAATGAGCAACGTAAGGTATACGATGAAATAATAGAAGCGGTTGGAAGTGGCAAATGAGGCGTGTTCTTTGTTTATGGATATGGAGGGACAGGGAAAACTTTCATATGGAGAACATTATGCGCTGCAATACGTAGTACAGGAGATATTGTCCTTCCTGTTGCATCAAGTGGTATAGCTGCTATCTTACTCCCAAGTGGTTGAACAACTCATTATCAATTTGGGATTCCAATTAATGTTGGTGAGAGTTCTACGTGCTCAAGAATAAAACCCGGAACAGACTTATTAGAGTTGTTGATAAAGACAAAACTTATAATTTGGGATGAAGCTCCAGTGACACATAAGCATTATTTTGGGGCTCTTGATAGGAGTTTAAGGGACATCATGCGATTTTCCGATAACGTCGACCATGATCAACCATTGGGTGGGAAAGTAGTTGTCTTCGGCGGGGATTTTCGGCAAATACTACCAGTGGTCCCAAAAGGTAGTAGGGCAGATATCGTTCACGCTTCTCTGTGCTCATCTGATATTTGTTTTTCTTGCCAGGTAAACTGTTTATATTTAAAACGCAATATTCACTCACTATTTTATTGTTAATAATCTTTTTTAAACATGTTATTTTTGTTCTATTCAAAGGTATTAACATTAACGAAGAACATGCGTCTACAATGTGGAAGCTCTAATTCTGATGAGGATGAAATAAGAGAATTTTCAAACTGGATTCTAAATGTCGGGAACGGGGTAGCAGAAGGTGAAAATGACGGTGAAATTGATTTAGAACTCCCAAGCGACATTCTTATTACTGATGCAACTGAACCAATTGCTGCAATTGTTCACGAACACCTTCCCATCTTTTCGTGAAAATTTCAAGAATTCAGATTACTTGCAAGAGAGAGCAATTCTTGCCCCTACTCATGAGATCATAGAGATGGTGGATGATTTTGTTATGTCTCTTATTCCTAATCCGGAAAAAGTTTACTAGAGTTCAGATGAGATAAGTAAAGATGAGGGCAATACAGAGATACATGAGATATATTCTACTGAATTCTTGAACTCTATTAAATGTTCGGGTCTTCCGAATCATGAGTTAAAGTTGAAGGTAGGAGCCACAATTATGCTATTAAGAAATATTGACCAAACCCGAGGATTATGTAATGGTACCAGATTAGTGGTCACCAATCTTGGATCTCGAGTTATAAGGGCAACAGTCTTAACTGGCAGTAATAAGGGAGATAGAGTACATATAGCTCGAATCACATTAACACCTTTAGATGCGACAAAATTTTCGGTTAGGTTTGAGAGAAGACAATTCCCAGTGGTTGTATGTTATGCGATGACAATAAACAAAAGTCAAGGCCAATCCTTAGCACATGTTGGTTTATATCTTCCGAGGCCTGTCTTCAGTCATGGTTAGTTTTATGTTGCTATATCAAGGGTAACCAGCAAAGGGCTCAAAATTTTAATTTGGAATAATGAAAGTGGTACATGTAATACAACTACCACTGTTGTGTACCATGAAATATTTCAATATCTGTAAAGTTATTATATGTATGAAGTTGACATAACTAATGTTGTTTTGGTTTTAGTAATTTGACTTATCAGCGTAGTTTGCAATATTTTAAAGTGTTCTCTAAAAAACTTGAGAAAATGACAATGTAGGTAGATACCAAATCAAATATATTTTTAGCGAATATGTCTAAAATAAAGACCAAACAACTGTACTTAAAAACCCATATTTATAAACATTTATAATTCCCGTGCATTCCTACACACTAGTACTGTTTAAATAAATTGTGCAACGAATAGAATTATTGACTTAATTGCGGCATAAAACACATCTCTAATTACATTCACAATGCAGAAAAAATGAACTGTGTACTTACTCATCACTATGCGGCAACAGGATTCAGCACCATCTCAAAAGAGAGTCAACATCAGTCTTTGGTTGTTTGCTATTTTGATAAATCACAAATTCTTATTTAAGACGGAGGTATCCGTCTTAAGCTTAAGACGGATACCATATTCTCTCACAAAATACCCATCAAGGGTGAGTGGAGAGCACATGGGGGGGGCCCACCTTGTCCCCTCTACCCATTTCCTCTCACAAAATACCCGTTGTAAGATCCGACCCGTCTTAAGTAAGACCTACTGTTGATAAATATCAAGAAGACGAGGCATAGCTTCCTTATAAGGTTCAACAAGGAATTTCAAGAACTCGGCGTCAGTTTTAAGCGCGGCAGTATACAAGTTGTAATCTAACAAACCCTTCTTCTTCAAAACCCATAACACCTGATGCCTAGGCGTTAATCGTTTCTCGAGGCTATAAGTAAACAAGGCAGAATCTGTAGCTAAGTAATCAGGGCCATACCCTAACACCTGCGTAAAAAAACTCCAACATTTGCCTCATATTTTCTCCAGATGGCAGGAAAGCACAAGGACTACTCCTAACTACTTCCGCAAAATGACATTCAGTACACCCAAATAAATGCCATACACGAACATCCTAGAATCGGCATGAATCCGCAATTCCTCTGCAACCCTACCCACCAACTTACGGAGAAGGCTCAGTTTTATGAAGAAAGGGGCCGGTCTTTCAGAGGACGAACACTCCAAATCAATTCAATGTCGATGCTATATTCATTCGTCAACAATCCGACATTTAAAATAAAATTATGCAGACAAGCTAATGTAATGTAACAAGAGCATTTCTTATAAAGCATAGTCGTATTCTCGTCACTTCCCATTATAACCCTTAAATATGGGTGTACACACCCAAATTTTATATTTTGGTAGATACTTATTAATTAGATGGTATATTTATTATCGGAGTCTATTTTCGCAGTACGTTTTTTACTCATTCTAGTACTTTTTACACCAAACTTTTCATTTGTTACCCTTCACAAAAAAACATGTCAAACCTAGTTCCATTTGCCTCATTTTTACCTTCTCTCTACACATTAACCCTCTTCAAACTCCATAAAAGTTCTCTTCAAGTATGAACGATTATTCAAATGACGAACAGGTATTTAATACGCTAATCTTATATTAATAAAATTGACTCTTTTTTATATTTTAATTTCTTTATTTCTTTTTAATTACGGTTTTATGTCTAAATTATTAAATTGCTAAGGGTTTTATTTATTCATGGCGATGACAAAGAAGGGATGATAGGTGTTGGGGTTGGACGGCCGACAAAGGGACGACCGGCAAAGGGGATGCCGCAAAGGAACGGCGACGAAGGTCGGCGATGGGTAGTATTGTACTGTATATTGTTTGTTTACTGTGCCTTTTCTTTTTTTTCCAAAACAGTTGTACTGTATAGTGTTTTTTTTTGTTCAATGTAATTTGTATCGTATAGTTTTGTTTAGTACAATGTTGATTTTTTTGTCAAAGTATTGTATTCCAATTCATTTGTTTTTTTTCTATATTTTTACGCAATCATCATGGATTTTTTTCATTTGCATTATTCTTAAGAGATTTTACTATGTCATTTTTTTTTCTTGTAATACATATATTAAAACATGAGAAAGAGTTTAGAGAGGGAAAATGAGGTGAGAAATGCGAGGGGTATTGTCAACAGTGTACTAAGTTGAGTAAAATGTGTACTGCGAAAATCAGGACCCATTATTATTTATAGATAATTATCATTAAAGATTGTGGTATATTTATTATTTAGAAATAATTATCATTAAAGATTGTGATAATATCTTAGGATAATAGAAAATATATTTGTCTTCTCCCTAGCAAATTGAACAAGTCAAAAGACCATATCCTCCTATTTCACAAAAAAGACCTCATCTTCTCCCTAGCATTTAGGATGAAATCAAGAGATCTGTGAAAGTTGTAACTTTCCATCTTTCAATTAAAAAATAAATTCTTGTTTCTTATATTATTATGGACGGACACAGAAATAACACGAATCAAATCGGACACGGAGAAACCATGATCTTGGAGAAAAGCTTAAATAGGGGTTTTAAGGTTTTGTTAACATTAGAAAATAAAATCAGAGATAAAGATACAATTTTGCTAATACGGAAATCATCAAAACCAAGCTGCTTTAAGAAATGAATCACAGAATCAGAGAAATTGAACACAAATGATACCTTCTTCTTGTTGTTATGGAGATTGGTCGCAATGGAGGTGGATTTTTGCGAGAGAAATTCAGAGAATTTAACAAGTAATTTGCGATAGATTGAGTGTAAACTTCTGCAGAAGTTGAAGTTCGAGTAGAAACGAGCAGAGGACTTTGTAAATTGTGGAGAAGATTTAGGGTTTGGAGATGGAAGGAAACGCAGAATTTGGTACAAAACCCAAGCAGTGAGCCTTGTTCTTCCCATTTACTTGCCAAGTCTGTTAATATACTCCCAAGTTTTGAAGTTTCTTTCCATAGCGCCATATGCGGGGGTGAGCCTAGAAATCCGAACGGATTGTATGAATTTAAATCGATTGGAAACCTAACTTTAAAAATGCACAAATGAAAGTAAAGTCACATCCCAAGATTGCATGATTGCATCAAGAGGCGACAATCTTAGATCATTTCATGATGATTATACCGAGAAACAAGAAAAAGTTCAACAATCACAAAATTGAATACGAATGTCTATGTATTTTAACATGAACAAAAAAGAGCAAATAAAAACGGTACAAATAACACTACCCCATGTTCGCCGCCTGCAAATGGCGGGCAAAGGGAAAGGTCACATGTATGCAGAATGCAGTCTGAAAATGCATCTCAGTTTATACTATAGCAAACTTTAACTACGAATTGTAGAGCCTAAAAGGATAAGCAAAGGGCATGAACAATTAGAGCCTACAAATAAGACAGGAGCAGGCCCGAAAGGCATCAGGCAGCGATACATTACACGGAAAGATACCTTGGGCATGAATCACTACACCTCAAGCTATAGACTACGAAGCATGAGCAGAATCATTTCGATCTACAGTTCAAGGCTCAAATGCAGACTGAAAATGCATCTCAGTCATATTCTCAACAGAGAACAAAGGCAAAAATGATCTGAGTACTTACTCATCACTCTGGGGCAACACTACTCCAAATCAACTCAAAAGACTGTCTACATCAGCACAATCTCGGCTATTTTGATAAATTTCAAGAAGATCAGGAACATCTTTGAGAAAAGGTTCAACAAACATTTTCAAGAACAAAGGCTCGGTTTTTAGAGAGGCAGAATAGAAATTGCAGCCTAACAAACCCTTCTCCTTCAAAACCCGCAAAACCCGATGCCTAGGCATCAATCGATTGTTGAGGCTATAAGTAAACAAGGCAGAATGTGCAGCTAAGTAATCTGGATTATAACCAAGCTCATTCATCAAAAAGTCCATTTTTTTCCGATTAGTTTCTTCAGATGGCAGGAAAGCAGAAGGATTTCTCCTAACCAATTCCGATATATGAAAGTCAGTCCATCCAAAGCTCTTAAACAGTTGACGTCTAGACTTGATACTCTCTTCACTCAATGACCCCAACAACTGAATACCGTACATAAACATCTTCGAATCGCAAGGAATCCCCAATTCCTCATTAACCTTAAGCACTAAGTTCCTGAAGAGATCGGTTTTTCTCAGAAAGGCGCGGGGTCTTTGAAGAACATTACTCCGAACAGCTTCGATATCTAACCTATAATCAATCTCCAACAACCTAACATTTGAAATAAGATTTTTCAAAGTACCTGATGTTATGTTAGAATTGCATTTAATAAAAAGTTTAACCAGATTTTCATCACTACCCATTACAATCCTTAGATCAGGGGAAATGGGATTCAAATGGGTAATCAAAAACTTGGGATTGAGAGCAATAGCACGAATCAAATTAGACCCAGAAAAACCAAGATCTTGGAGAAGCTTAAATTTGGGTTTTAGGGTTTTGTCAACATTAACAGTTAATAAATTGGGATATAAAGATACAGTCTTTGTAATATGGGAATCCTTAAAACCATGTTGCTTTAAGAAATGAACAACAGAATTAGCATTATCAGAAGATATGAACCCAAATACCTTGTTGTTTTTAGGGGAAAATGAAGAAGAAACATAAGCAGAAGTTGAAGTTGCAGTAGAAAACAGCAGAAAACTGGGAAAACTATGAATAAGATTTAGGGTTTGGAGATGGCAGGAAGTGATGCATGTGCTACGGAAACCCAGCATTTTTGTGTCTCAGATTGATTCGACTGTCAACTGTGTGAGTGAAGTAGTGTAATTTGGGAGTTTAGGACTGTGCTTTAGACAAACAAAAGACTGGTTAGCTAGGTAGTACCAAAACGGACACGACACGGACACGTGATACGGCATCTCGTGAAATTTAGGACACGGGACACGGCATTTAAATTTAATAAAATATATCTTTTATAGTTATAAATAACATACAATTTTATTTTTGTATTAGTATTTGATATTAAATATAAATAATTGAGTGTAAAACTTGACTTTAACTATAGTTTATTCTCATTTCCCACCCAAACTCATCTTCTAATCAATTTTCCCACTCAAACTCATCTTCTAATCAACCTCTTCTAGTCTTTCAATCTCACATTGCTTGTTTATAAGTGTTCGTGTGTCCGTGTGTCCGACACGGTGTCCGACACGGGACGGCTGGTTAGGAAAAGTGTCCGTGTTACCTAGCTGGTTAGTCAACTTTGAAAGAAGATAGAAGAAATTTCTCTTGGGTTAATTAATGTAATTATTTTGCGGCAAATTCCCGTTTAAGACGATAATCTGTTTTATGTTTAAAATAGTCAAATATATCCATGAGGGAGAAAGACTAGTTTTTATTTTGCAAGCTGGTCTCATACAGAGCCACAGAGAGGATATCTCAAAAACACACATTTACTAATAGTAATAAACTAGTTTGAACCTCGTGTAAATTGCAATGTGGTCTCATACAGAGCCACAGAGAGGATATCTCAAAAACACACATTTACTAATAGTAATAAACTAGTTTGAACCTCGTGTAAATTGCAAGGTGGTCTCATACAGAGCCACAGAGAGGATATCTCAAAAACACACATTTACTAATAGTAATAAACTAGTTTGAATCTCGTGTAAATTGCACGGGTATGTCTATCTATAAACATTGGTATCATTAAAAGTTTTTAAAAATAAGTTTAAGGCTTATGCTCATATGTATCGAGCGACCAATTAAAAAACTAATGGATAAATAGTACACAAACTAATAAAATAGGTACATATTCTATTAAATGAGATATTGATAAAAATAGTTACAATATATATTAAAACAGATACGATTGTTACGAGAATATATGCCAAATAAAAGAGACATTTTTAAGTTTCAATCAATAACTAAAGGGTACGATCTCGTCATCGTCGTCGAGTAAGCTCCTTCAGCGGTAACTGCTACCTTAAGAGGATAACTTTACTCAATTTGCTTATTTTCAGTACTCTCTCAATAACTTAGTGAAAGACCTTATCTTCAAATTTGTTGTTCTATTTAATAATACAATAGTATATCAAATTACTAACTTTAATTTTATAATTGTTTCAATATAAGTGACATGACAACAAATATGATTAAAATATCAATACTACGTTGATTTAATTATAACAAAAAGGGAAAAAAAGCCATTAAAATTTTGATTTTATTTGTATTTTAACTTTGACCTGACGCATTACTCTTGTATGCTATACTCGTATTCTTAGCCAACCCATCGATCTTGTATACTTCATTTATCAATATACGGAGTATAATTCACAAATGGGTTGAGTGTTTGCTCACTATAGCCCAAAATCTATGCATATAAGGGCTGATCTTGATCCCGTTGTCAAACCTTAAATGTTATACCCCAAATAAAAAGCTTGGGTTTTCTTAGCCAGAATCGTCTCTTCTTTTTCACTACCTCACTTTTTTTTTACCTATAGATTGTTGTAAATTGTAATCGTCTTCTTCTTATTCCTCCCTTCACCTTGGAAAAGAAAAATCAATAATGACTGAGAATTGTTCAAAAGGCGCTTGAGATAAGATCTTTTTATCGTTTTGGTGACACTACAAAAAAAAAAAGACTCATAGCGACGGACGATTCCGTTGCAAATACGCTTAATTCCGTCGCTAAAAGGCATTTGCGACGATAGGTTTTCACCTAGCCGTGTTTTTCATTTTTTTTCATGCATCAACAAAGGGATCATAATTTCATATGTACAAAGCAAGCCTCTCCCCCACATGTAACTTTCACAGTGTTCACATTGGGGGGAAAAGGGTGGAACACTTCATCAATTATCATAATGATAAGACCCCGAGGCACCACCTTGGTCACATGTGCCTCTTTGTCTTATCCTTTCTCGCTCTTCTCTAACTCTTCTCCTTTGAAGGCCCTCATCGAGGACCTCTTGAGTATAAGGGGTTTGGATGTCAGAGTTTTGGCGAAGGGACATGCCAAAGAGAACTCGCCAACCCATAAACATCTTCCTATGCCACCGCATCCTCATAAGAGTCTTGAAGAGAGATGTGGTGGCGCTCGTTTTGAGTTTGAAATAGGGTTGTGGCGCGGTCTCTCCATTGTTTTTGTACCTCCGACATTGCATTTTGATCAACCCACCTTTGGTCTTGTCGCTCTCTCCAAATATGGGCAAACACCACAAGAATCACAACCTAGTAGACATCACAAAAACAACCATTTTGCAACACATTTTTGTCACTCAACATGATGATTGCACAAAACACAATGAGTTGGAACATCAATATGGCTTTTACGCAACCTATTTTTTGTAGGCAAACCATCAACACACGCTTTCCAAAGAAAAATCTTTAACTTGGGAGATATCTAGGATATTATTATTAGCTGTACTATCAGTTTCCAAGTTTGTGTTTGATTGTAATTAGGTAACTACCTTAGGATTCAAGGTGTATATATGCGCACCTTTGTATGTTGCTTTATTATTCAATATACAGAAAATTACTCGCTTCTTCCTTCTTCTCTCGATTATTTGTTTTTCATTTCCAGATCCAATAAAAGTCACATTTAATAAGGCTTTGAATGGACAAACCTTGTGCCAGCCATGTTGCTGTTTTGGTAGAATAAGTTCCATCCACTGATAATCCTCAGATAAGAGTATCCGGAATCTCATTGTGTGGTAAAAGAATATCAATTATCTGTCTGACAACTTCAATATCAACTAACACTGATAATTTACTAATATCCCATTGTTTATCAGGGGTGATGAAATCTTTCACCAAAAGATTAAGATCGTAACCATGGGCATCAATAGAGTTGTTAATAAGAGGATAAGAAAATACCCAATTATCAGACCAGAATTTAATGCTACTACCATCACCAAGTTCCCATCTCAAACTCTTTCGAAAAAGACTCCTTAAACTCGTAAGCTTACGCCATTGCCAAGAACTATTTGAATAAGGTTTATGGTCAAAGAGTGGGCAATTTCTCAAATATTTTTTAGCAATTACCCTAACCCAAATACTTTCCTTATCCATAAGAATTTTCCATAAAAGTTTCATTTGAAGAGCTTTATTAGCTGATTCAGAAGTTTTAATTCCTAATCCACCAAACCATTTTGGTGAACAAACTTTATGTCAACTAATTAAATTAGGACTACGTTGTGAAGGATTTTTATTCTATAAAAAATCTATATTAATTTTGTCTAACTTTTTATGGACGACGGAGGGAAGAAGAAAGCTTTGCATTTGAAAAGTGCCCTTCGCTGCTAAGTTTGCATTAACAAGAATTATTCTACCAGCTTGCGATAAAGAATTCGCTTTCCATTTTGAAAGTTGAGTGCAAGAAGATTGAATAATACTATCAAACGTATTCTTAGTAACTCTACTATCAATTAAAGGACAACCTAAATACTTACCCAAATGCGCTTCCTCGTTCATACCAAGAATACTTCTAAAAGAATCACGAAACGACCGATCAATGTTTCTAGTACATTGAAAAGTTGATTTGTCAAAATTAACAAATTGCCCGGATATTTTACAAAATTTATCAAGAATAGACTTAATAGTTTTACAACTTTTAGTAGAAGCCTTTGCAAAAATAATAGTGTCATCCGCAAACGTAAGGAATGGGATTTTTTCTACACCAGCTCCAATCCTAATACCAATGTCACTAGAACTCTGGTCACTATTCTGTTGTAGAGATCGTGCTAAAATTTCAGCACACATAATGAAAATATATGGTGACAAAGGGTCTCCCTGCCGAATACCTCTAGGTCTAAAAACGTCTCCAGGTGTTCCATTAACTAAAACTGAGTACGAAACAGACTTAATACATTCCATAATCCAAGAAATCCAAATGGAATTAAACCCCATTTGCTTGAAGGTCTCCTCTATAAAGTTCCATTCAAATCGATCATATGCTTTCTCCATATCAAGCTTAATTGCGATCCATCATCCTTTACCCTTTTTACGCTTAAAGGAGTTTAAAATTTCATGTGCTAAAAGGATATTGTCCTGAATGAAGCGATTAGGTGTAAATGCACCTTGAAACGGGTGTATAACCTTATGCAAAACATTACGAAGACGATTTGCTAGAATATTTGAAATGATTTTATAAAATGTGGAACAAAGACTAATAGGCCGAAAATTATTTGCTGATTGAGGATTATCCACTTTAGGGATTAATGCTAAAAAGGTGTGATTGATTTCTTTAAGTAATTTACGTGAATGAAAAAAATGCTAAAACTGCTTTAGTAACGGATTTTCCTACTGTGTCCCAATATTTTTGGAAAAACTCAGCGGGAAAGTCATCGGGACCTGGACTTTTATTTGCAGCTAAACTAAAAACAGTTTGTTTAACTTCGTCCATGCTAATACTGCTTGTAAGAAACTTGTTATCTTCTTCTGTTATTATTCCACTAATAGACTTAAAATCCTCATTTCTGTCAAACATACAAAGTTGGTTCTTTGTAAATCTAAGCTTGAATTCATTAGAAATTTCTTTTTGATAAGATCTTGATCATTAATAAAAGCACCCTCTTTATTAATAAATTGTTTAATGTCATTTTTATTACGTCTAATAGTGGCATAATTATGAAAATACTTAGTATTATTATCTCCAAATTTAGCTTTGTTAATACGAGTTTTTTGTTGCCAATAGACTCTTTTGTAGTCAAGGAGGGCATCACGTTTTCTTAACCATTTCAATTGTGCTATTTCGAGATCAGTTATACGAGATGAACCTAAATGTTTTTGAATATTCTCTAACTTTTTCTCAACAATTGAAAGTTGTCTAAAAATATTTCCAAATGTTGATTGATTCCAAATTTTTGTCTTCTGTTTTAGAAGTTTGCATTTTTGAGAGAGACAAAACATATACAACCCTTGGAATTGGTATTGCCAACAACTCTTGACTAAGTTAATAAAATCATCACGCCGAGTCCACATAAGTTCAAACCGAAAAAGAGGGGCTTTTTTAAAAGTTTGGTCTTGAAATTTCACTGAAATAGGACAATGGTCCGAGCTAGTGAAAGCATGATGCACGAACTGCATTTTCGAATAAAGGCTAAGCCAGGTTGGAGAGGCTAAGGCTCTATCAAGGACTTCAAAAATATTTTCGGGTCCACTTTTCTTTTTCCGCCAAGTAAAAAAATTACCAGAAAAAGGGAGATCTATAGAATTTGTGTTGCTTAAAAAGTTCAGTATGTCTTGCTTAAGACGGGTCGGATCTTGCAACGGGTATTTTGTGAGAGGAAATGGGTAGATGGGACAAGGTGGGCACCCCCATTGTGCTCTCCACTCACCCTTGATGGGTATTTTGTGAGAGAATATGGTATCCGTCTTAAGCTTAAGTAGTTCATTGACATTGGCTGTTTCCAAAGTAACCAAAAATCACATTGATTAAATCCCAACTTGCTTATCAAAAGTAGTTCTGGTTTGGTAACTGATTTAGTAGTATTACAAATAGCTAAGATTTTAATTCCATTTGAAGAACAAAAGAAATTAATTTCTTCACAAAAGTTCTTTCTTTTAGTACCCCTAATATTCCAAAAGGCAATATTCATGGTTTAACAAACTTAAAGAAATTGACAAACACATATAAAGAAGGCGTCAAGCAAAATAAATATTCCGTATGACATGACATTCAAAAGACCTTGCTACATACCAAAAGCCATTAGCAAAATAGAAAAAGGAGATGTGTAATACCGATTTTCCGTTATAAAGAAAATAATATCCACATCTTCCGATTACTAAACGACTAACAGAAAAACACTTGTATACATAAGATGTTGTAGTAGCTGAAATTGAAAGAACTATAGTGTTTCGGAAAACAACTCTAACTACTTGGTCTAACAGAAATTCTAAAGTTGGAGCACAAGGGACAGCAAAAGCATTTCTATGGTGGATCAAATAACTAACACTAGAGTTATTATAGAAACTGAGAAGATGATACAAAAATACCAACAACTTACAACACAAAGTTGAAGGTAAAACTGCAACAATTAATCGAACACCATAATAACAAAGGGAGAGTCTACTTGACAAATTTAATCCTTGAGCTACATAAATCCATATCAAACAGGCTGTTGAACAAGAATGATACATAATAAGATTGTTAAAAATACTGACTATAAAAGATCTGGCTTGGGAAGAACCTATGTCCACGATCTCTGTAATGTAAACAATAGACTGATAAATGCTCTCCTGGGCTAGATAGGAGAGCAAATCAATGTCTACAAATAAAGAAATCAATGGAATAGGCACAGACCAAGAGTCCAATAGGAGCGAAATTCCTATTTCGGGCAGATTTAAAGATGAATATCGACCTACTTTTGACAAAATAGACCAACAAGATTTAACTTTTGCTTTTCTTAAGCACATACAATGGACCTTGATTCTATTTCCCTACAGCACTTATTTCTATACTCTAAGAAGTCTAATCTAGTTACTTAAATACTAGTGTAAATCCCGTGCGAATGCACTGTATTTTTAGGTCTTATCGTTTAGGGAATTTTAAAATATGAGATACTTTTATCCTTAAATACGGTTCGAATATGTAAAAGGCAACTCATCTATTAAGATTAAATGAATAGTTATTTTAATAATGGTTCATCTAACCTTATAATTTGTATTAAAAAATATTGTATTTCAATTCATTGTAGTTCGTCACATCCAACTTTTATGTGTAATACCTTTATAAATAACAAAATTTTATATATAAAACCTTATAAAAATTACTTGTCATTTAATAGATTATAAACTTATTTTAATAGGTCCATGATATTCTACTTTTATGTATAATAACTTAATACCCTACAATAAAATGATCGAAGAATGCAAATAAATAAAGCAAATAGAATAGCCTTTTTCCACTCAGTGATATTTTGATGGAGAATTTTTTTGATAAAAAATCATTGAAAGATAAATGGTAATAATATAGTATATTGTATGAGAATATATTCTTGTTATTTTTTTTATATATATAGGTTTCTTATGTTGCACATATTTCATTATTGAAGTAATTTAATGGTGATATAAACATTTATGGGCCTAACTTGTACAAAATGTATCTATAGAATGATTATAACTAATAAAGGCCCAATCTCAAGTTGTGAAATTTGAGCGGGAAAATATTCTTAGTGACTTATTCTTTTAGTTATAGGGGGAAGTTATAAAGGGATTGTATGTGGTTATTTTATATTGGTTATGAAGTTATTTGGACTTCAATATCTTCTTTCAAAGTTATTTTATTTTCAAAAATTTGTTGTATTTGATAAGACGATATTTACACATATTTATACCCTTTATGTATATATAATTTTACGATTGTCTATCACATTATTTGTTATACATTTGCTAATTTCGTGATTTAAGTACTTGTGTATTATTTTTCTTGTCAAATGGATTTATTTATCTATTATTTATATTAACATGAAATAATCCGAGAAACCCAACTGCTATATGTCGTTGATATTTTACTAATTATCTTTGAAAATTTACAATGACTTTCCCCTTTTACTCTTCGCTCTTCCCCTCATATTAAAACTAACAATGGATATTTTTAGAAACCCATATCACTTATCTAATTTCCGTTTCATAAAATATTCCATCACGATTAGCGGGTTTTCTTCCGCCCCCTTGAGGATAAAATTAATCAACACGAAGAAACGTGTAAGGACCCCGTCTTTTGTTGCTTCCTCTTTTCAAACAAAAAACGAGTCCAAGGGTGGTTTGAAACGCTCAAATAAAACCTTCTCTACTTGAACAAAATCGTCGAGCCTAGGGTTGGATGGACTGGCAACTCTTCGAGCCCTAGGGCCAGAAGAGCTGGCTCCTCTTATGGCCCTAGGGTTGGAACAGTAGTTAGCTAGCAGTATTATTGATTTTCTTTTAAAAAAAAATATTACGATTAATTAAATCTGTTAACATATCTCTTCATTTTCGTTACTAGCTTGATTAATTTTGTAATCGTTGTTATCCGTCATTGTAATCGTCTCAAGAAACAGTCTTTGTGTTTTTTTAATAATTTTTTAGTGAAATCGTCTTATTTTTTTTTTTTGAAAAAATCTAACTTAGTAAGAGAAAGTGGGTGGACAAGGGCAAAATCGATAATTCATTAGTAAATTATCGATGAAATAATGTTTCGACGACTTTTAGGGGCACCCTCGAGAAATTACGTCGCAATTTGAGAACACAATAATAACTAGAGTGTTTTGGGCCTAAGTAAGCAAGAGACAAAATGTACATAGTGGGCTAAAGACGTACGAGCAATGCTAATGGGCTGACAAGCTGAGGTGAACATTAAGGCTACAAACACAAGTACCACGTGCAACGAATTCCATAAAACAAGACAGATAATACGAAGAAGCTACGAGAAGAAACAATTATGTTAGTTTAAGTTATAGTTCGAGTAGCTACTAATTTGAGTTAATCTCTGCGAATTGAGGATAGTTTAAGTTAGGAGTAAAATTTGATCAGTTAATCTTTAGGTATTAACGACACTTAAAGGGTTAATTGGGTTAGTGGTGTTTTCTTGGTTCAATAATGCTATTTATCCGGTCTTTAGTAGGGTGTAACAAACTTACATTGATTGGTTAGTTTAGAATATGTGTAGGCTTAGTTCAGGTCAGTTGTAATCTAATAGATGATAGAGTTCTTGTTATCTTGAGTTCAACAGTTAATCTATAAATAAACTAGAGATTCGACCTAAACAGGTAATAGGTTGACAAGCTAAGATTACCTTAAGAGATGAGCTTAATGGGTATTTCACTTTTTTTTTTCTAAATATTAGCGTTAGTATGTATTTATATTAGTTCATTTAAATCATCAATGAAACACACACCCCCTTAATCGTAAATATGTTAATAGCCGTAAATAATAATATATCAGTAAGTTAGTTGATAAATATTACTCCTAAGTAGTTAATTAGTTTTTCTAGTCTCTTCGTGAGATCGACCATACTTATCATTTACTATGTTTATATTTTTAAGATTAAGATAGGTTTATAAATTAATCATTTGTATACGCTTAACGACACGTATCAGTATTATATTTTTTATACTCGTAAATATCATTCTATTATTTTTTTGTACATGACATATGTTACTAGTTAATGACATTTTTTATACAAGGAAAACAACCAAAGAAGGGATTTTCGTTTGGTGATTACATCCAACACAAGGTTTTAATTAGGATTGTTAATGCATGTTTTAATGGTGGACATGTCACATAGGTAGCTAAATGAATGTCAATGCTTTTCTTTAACATTACTTGAAAAATGTGAAAAACATAGGAATTGTTTTAATTCATGTGTTTGTAACGTGAAGTGATTTTATGATGTAAATTGTAATGTCAGTTTTACAAGGCTATATAAAGGATGGCAAATCCTTTGTAAAATACATCAACTTACTAAAATATATCAAACGAAGTCACTAAAAATTCGGGGTTTGAGGGTGAGAGGTAGTACAACGGGTGTTCTAACACAATAATTTAGGAGGTTACTCTAGGAGTAATTTTATTGGTAGTGTTTACTAATATTACTAAGGTCTATAGGTTGTTATCTAATATTATTGTGAGTTTCGAATTGGTATTTATTTTGAGACAGTTACATTGTACTTGTACTATCTTTATAATGGATTCTAGTCAATTTGGCTAGTGGGTTTTACTTTCGGTTTGGAAGGTTTTACCCTGAATTTGACCCTAAATATTTTCTCATTTTATTATTGCTTGTAGTTCTTTACTTTTACGGTTTACTTGTCAATTGGTTGCTTTCGTTGCGGGACATTGACGCTAATTTCCCAGCAGTGGTATCAGAACCACTAGGCAGTCCGGTGGCTGATATTTAATTGACAAGGGTGTCAAATATGGGGTCCCAATTTTCAGTTTTTTAAAATTTGACGGTAAAAGTAGTTTCACCCTTTGGCAAAGAAGGTTGAAGAATCTCTTGGTACATCTTGGCTTGGCTAAAACATTGAAAGGAGACGATGTCAAGTCAGAGAAGATGAGTGATGACGACGGGGAAGAGGTTTGCACTAAGTGTGCAAGTACTATAAGGTTGTGCATCTCGGATTCTGGATGGGAGAAGTTGGAGAAACTCTACATGGCGAAGAGTTTGACCAACAAGTTGCTTTTAAAGCGATGATTATATCGTTTAAGAATGGATGAGAAAGAAAATTTAATTGGACATGTGAACTTGTTTAATGGACTGTTAGACGAGTTAAAAAAATTGAGGTAAAGCTTGAGGAGGAAGATAAGGTGTTCCTCAATTCTCTCCCGGACACATATGAGACTTATGTGGATACTATTTTGTGCAGAAAAGACACCTTTAAAATGGAGCAAGCACAATCAACTTTATTGTCTTTTGATGCGAGAAAGAATGACAAGGCTGGAGTACGGAGCGACAATATGGGTACAGTTGCAGTTGCTCGGGATGGGAGAAGTCGATCGTTGAACATGGAGGATGGGTCGAAGCATGTCAGGTCTCGATCTAGGGACGCTTCCAAGAATAATGATGTGAAGTGTTTTAAGTTTGGTGACCTTGAGCATATTAGGTGGTTTTGTCCTAAGAAATGCGGGAATGAAGAAAACAAGAGGGACACCAACTTGGTTTTCGGTGAAGGAAATAATGGTTGTTTCCTTACCAATGATAGTGACATATTTGAGGTCACGGATGTGAACGACGTGTCTTCCAAGGAAGAATGGATATTTGATTCTGGTTGTGTCAACCATGTTTGCACATAGAAAGATATTTTTTATGAGCTCCAAGAAGGCATGTCTAGAAAGTTTAGTTTCGCTGATAACTCAACAGTTGATGTTTTGGGTGTTGGGAGGTGCAAATAAAAATGTCAAATGGGGTGGTGCACACTTTGGACAAGTTTGCTTATCTTCTAAACTTGCGGCGGAATCTAATTTCACTTTGTCAGTTGGACTCCGAAGGTTATCGGTGTAAAGCTCATGGAGGAGTAATAAAAGTGACTAAGGGTAATATGGTCCTCATGAAGGGGGAGTTGTGTCGTGGTTTATATTGTGTACATGGGCGTATAGTCAAGACCTCGTTAGCTATCTGGAAACAGAAACGTTGTCGACATTTTTCGTTCACAGTTGCGGCGACGAACGTAAATTTTTTTCAGGTCGTAGACGGACGCAAAGGTAAAGATCCTGCTAAATAATAAGGTGGAGAAGTAGAGGTCCTCCTAGGAGACAATTAATGCTATTGACTGGGTTTAGGCTGTACATGGTGCATTGGCCGTGATAGAGAGTAGTTAGGGTAAGGACCGGATACTAACTCGGGTATGCAGCTGGTAATTTCATAAGGCTAATGGTCGATTCCTCGATGTTTGTCTCCTGTGTTAGAGAGGGAGATTTGTTGGGTGATAACATCAACACAAGGTTCTAATTAGGATTCTTACATGTTTTAATGGTGGACATGTAACATAGGTAGTGTTAAATGAATGTCAATGCTTTTGTTTAACATTACGTGAAGAATATGAAAAACATATGAATTGTTTTAACAGTAAGTCTCATTAAAGACGGTTTATATCCATTTTCAATGAATACGACTCCAACTCCCTCTCACAAGGAGGCAAGTGAGAGGATAAGTGGGGAACCAAATGGATCCCCACTTGCCCTCCCACATGTCTCTTTGTGAGAGGGAGTTCGACTTGTCTTCATTGAAATCGGATATGCGCCGTCTTCAATGAGAATTTGTGTTGTTTTAACTCATGTGTTTGTAACGTGAAGTGAATTTATGATGTAAATTGTAACGTCACTTTCACAAGGCTATATGAAGGATGGCAAATCCTTTGGAAAATACATCATCTCACAAATATATATCAAACAAAGTCACTAAAAAGTCGGGGTTTGAGGGTGAGAGTTAGTACAACGGTTGTTGTAACACAATAATTTAGGAGGTTACTCTAGGAGTAATATTGGTGGCGTTTACTAATATTACTAAGGTCTAGAGGTTGTTATCTATTGTTATTGTGGGTTTCAAATTGGTATTTATTCTAGACGGTTACGTTGTATTGGTTCTATATTTATAGTCGATTTTAGTCGATTTGGCTAGTGGATTTTACTTCCGAATTTGAAGGTTTTGCCCTGGTTTGACCCTAATATTTTCTCATTTTATTATTGCTTGCAATTCTTTAATTTTACGGTTTACTTATCAATTGGTTGATTTCGTTGCGCATAGGAGATTGACGTTAATTTCTCTACACAAACTTGTTAAAACTGATTTTCCCTAGAAACAAAGTAGATAACGTTTAGGAATCAGTTTTTTTTTT